>JYJE01005390.1:0-16916 GCA_000983655.1 Zymoseptoria brevis | reverse complement strand
GACAGACACGAAGACGACAGACACGAAGACGACAGACACGAAGACGACAGACACGAAGATGACAGACACGAAGATGAACGACACGGAGACCGCCGACTTCAGCGACGAAGACATGCTTGACTTCGGGCTTGAAGACAATGACCCTTCCACAAATCCGGACTTCGACGAGACGATGGCTGACGCCGACGTGGCCTCTTTCCCTAAGGATTACGGTGAGGATCACGTTCAGAAGTGGTCTGAACTTGGCTCGGAGTTTGATGAAGACGCTCAAACTGATAATGAACTCACGGCGAGCAAAGCACTGGACCGAGGATTGCTCAATTCGCGAACCACGCAGCAGGCGCCTGCCCGAGGCAAAGACCAAGGTCTGTTCGTTATAGGCGAAAGCTCAAGCATGGCGAGCAATCAGCTCTCTTCCACCACAGTCACTGGAAGCTCGTCCTCGCCGGAGAAGCACGAGCGTGGCGCGCACGATCTCGTCGATGCAGGTGACTTCTTTCCTCCTGCGAAGAGGCACAAGCAAAGCTTCCGACATGGCACTACCGATGCAATCGACTACACGAACGCTGTACCGGGCAACGAGTTTCTCGCAGAGGTCGCCGCCGCTGCTGACGAAGCAAAAGAGCAGAAGGTCAATGACGCGCCAGTGGACGAAGCGGGAGAATGGTTCAAACAGATGTTTGGCACGGAAATGTTCGAGTATATCGGTTGAAGTGACGAGAGGGTAGTTTGATGGAGGGACGGAATACGGAATATGTGACAACAGAGATACTGGAGGGTGGCGCAGCATGGGAGGCACCTGCTCGATTACAATAACATGTATCATTTCGCTGTAGCTTATTAGCATATGAGACATTGCGAATGCATATTTGAGGAACATCGACTGTGCACTGTGAAGGCAAGTCAGCGTGAAGATAAGCCAGCATTCAATGCACGTATCACAATGAGACGCAAATGTCAATGTCTCGAATATGCATGCATCCTTAGCTTGCTTCACAGCGATGCTGGTCTCCCTCTAGAGTACATGCTACTGCCTCCATTTTGCCCCGAACTCCATGCATATTACGCTCAATGGCCTTGCAACCACACGTTCCCTTGAACGCCATTTCCCGGTCCCGATCTCGGGATACCCCATAACCATGCTCCGCCCCCATAACATAAAAATCTCTAGCGCACATGAAAGCGATCAGAGGCAGCTCACCAATTGCGCGGACCACGCTCCTAGCCCGGTCCGCCTGTCGGTCCACCACCTCTAGGTCGCTTTCCATCTCCTCCATCGCCACCTTCATGCGAACGCTTCTGACCGGCTTGCGCACCTCCACGCGATGATGCACCGAAGTTTCCACGGCTAGCTCCGCCTCGTGGGAGACCGGAAGCTGCGAGCCCGCCACGCTGTGGCGCTGCTCCTGCTCCTGGCTTCTGGGTTGATGCTGCGCCTTGGAACTGGAAGCCGGCACCAGCGGCGGACATACTGCCTTGTCGACTAGGCGCTTTGGGCAATTTGCTGCCACCAGCAGCTCCACCTGGCTGTGGAATGCCAGAGGAGGCACTACGCTGGCCCGGTACGTTAGGTAGACGGGATTGTGGCTGTACCGGCGCGGACACTCCGGGAGTGAAGGTCGACGCTTGGGGATTCGGGGAGCCTGCTGGACGTGGAGCGTCAAGCTGTGTTGGGCTGGCAGTCGCAGACGCTGGGCCAGTGCCAAAACGTTCTGCTCTCGCCTTCAATTTGTCCTGGGTGTTCGGCTGCCCTATCTGGGGAGCAGCGGTCGGAGGTTGACTCTGCACTGGCGATACCGGAACAGCAGACATTCCATTGACCGACGAAGCCGCCGCAGGTGTTGCCGATGTAGGCAGCGCTGGCTTCGGTGCTGCTGGAGGTGGTCGGGCCTTGTCCGCGACTTCCCAAACTTCCTTAATTGTCTTTTCGGGCGTCTCCTGCACGGCTTTCTTGATGGCATCGATCTTCGCTTTGAACAAGTCACGCATATTGAGCTGAACCTTTGCTTTCTTCTCGGCGTTCTCAGTCGCTTGTCGTACTGCCGCTTCCTTGTCGGCTTTGGCAGCCTCAAGCTGCTGCCTCAGCTCTTCCTGCGACGCCTTATCGCTGTCATTAGCATCGGCTGGCGAGACCTGGCTGGCATTGTCCAGAGCGAGCTTGAGCTTGGCAATTTCCTCATCCTTCTCGGCGATGATGGCCTTTAGCTTTGCGGTCTGCTTGTCGACTTGGCTGATGATGTTCTGCTTCAGAATCTTATTGAGAACCAGGTTGCTCTTGATCAGTGTCTTTGCTTGATCCTCTGACAGCTCAAGAGACTCCAGATCCAGATCCAGGTTCGGCTTGCTTGCTTCCGATTTGACAGCCGCAGATGCAGTGGCCTGGTCGACAGCAGCAGCTCCTGCCTTGCTGAGCTTCTCAAGCTCGATCTTGTATTCCGCTTGCAGCCGCTGAATCGCGGCCTGATGGTCGGCCTTGAGTTGCTGAACTTCTGCAGAGTGCTTGACGTTGAGCTCTGCTTCGACCTCCTCTCGATACTTGGCCTTGCTCTCATTGAGTTGACGGGAAGCATTTGCCCTCGTCTTCTGCTCCCTCTGCTTTGAGGCTTCCTCCAACTGGCTGATGGCAAGCGCATGTTGCTGCTCGAGCTCCTGTCGAAGTCGTGCGACTTCCTCGGCGATCTGGTCTGCGACGGACACCTCTCCAGTTGCAGGTTCGGCGTTCGCCACAGGCTCTGAAGATTTTTCCTGAGCGTTGGCACGTAGTGTCTCCACTTCTTGCTGAGCAGTCGCGAGATCTTGCTGAAGTTTCGCAAGCGTTTCCGAGTCGGTGGTAGATGCCGCGGCTTGTCCACCTTCATCAGTAGTAGCATGAGCAGCTTCGACTTGATGCTGTAGGTTCGTGATCTGTGTTTGGAGCTCTTGGACGCGACCCTGCAGGCGCTGCACGTCAGCGTCCAAAGCTTCCGCTCGAGTGCGCTGCTCTTCAGCGCTGGCCTCTGCTTCGCCGATGCGAGCTTGAAGAGCAGCACGCTCTGCATCCTGACCTGATCCTGTTTCGTCAAGTTCGCCCTCCTCGACGCCTTCCGGCTGAGGCTTTGCAGCATTGGCACGAGCTGCCTCGAGCGCGGTATTTGACTCATGAAGCTTCGTACGTGTTTGCTCCAATTCGCTTGTAGCGCTAGACAGTTCTGCTTTCGCCTGGGTCAGGTTGTTGTTGATGGTTGCATTCTCCTCTCGACGCTTCTTGTCTTGATCTTTGGCCTGCGTCTTCAAACGTGTGATGCGCTCTTCGTAGGTCTTCTTAACCTCTCCGGTCTCGCTCTCCAAACGAGAATCGAAACCTTGAACCTGCTCCTTCAGTGGAGCTTGCTCGGCCTCGAGTCGTGCCTTCTCTGCCTTCAAATTTTCGAGCTGCTGGTTGAGCTCCTCGAGCTGAGCCGGATCGACGCGATCATACTTGCTGATGATGTTCTGCGTGCGCTCGCGCCAATGGTCGCGATCGGTTTGTAGCAGCTTCAGTTCTCCTTCCTTGCCCTCAAGCTCGCCTTCGAGCTCGCCGACGCGTCCTTTCAGAGGTTCCAGTTCAGCGAACAGTTGCTCGACTTCTTTAGCCTTTTCTTCGAGCTTTTCCCGCGACACTCTCGCCTCATTGCGGAGAGTGACTGCGGACTCTCGATAAAGATTCAGCTCGGTAATGGTCTGCGCGAGCTTGTTCGTGCTTCCTTCGGAGGCGACCTTGTCGGCACTCTGACGGCGTTCGTCGACGAGTTTCTGCCTGGCTTCTTCCAGCTGCGTGTTGGCATAGTCAAGCTGCTGTTGCAGGCGCTTGGCTTCCTGGATGGACAACTCGTATTGAACGTCCACGATCTCCTTCTCGCGACGCAGGAACTTGATGACTTCCTGAAGATTGCCGTCGCTGCTCGAGCCAGCAGGCGTAGATTCACGAGCTCCGTCATCAGCAGCGGTCGCAGCGGCTCGACCTTGACGCAGTGCTGCGAGCTCCGTCGAAAACGACTCCATTTGCGTGTGCAGTAGCTTGTTCTGCTCATCAGCGTCCTGTCGTCGGCGCTTGACTTCCTCGAGTTCACGCTCGAAGCGCTCACGCTGTTCGCTCCAGCTCTCCTCTCCGCGCTCCAGATTGGCCTTGGCGGCCTCAGCCTCAGCCTTGATGCTTGCGACCTCTGTGCGCAGCTCGTTGTGCTCTTTGCGAAGTGTCTGAAGAGACTTCGCCGCCTCTGCATGCTTGAACAACTCCGCGTCATACGCCTGCTGGGCCTCTTGCGCGATGTCAGCCTGCGCCTTAATGTCCTGTTGGAAGAGTGTCTTCTCCTCGGCGTGGCGTTTGACATCGTCGCGAAGGCGAGTCAATTCGGCGTTGAAAGTTGCCTGCTTCTCGGCAAGCTCGCGACTGCTGTCATCCGCCTTGGTACGGATCTCCGAAAGCTGATTGTTACTCGTTGTCAGCTCAGAACTGATGTCCTCAATGCGCTCCTCTAGCTCCTTGATCTTAGCATCCTTCTCCGCCATAACCTGATCGTTGTCCTCCTTGTACTGATCGGCGGTCTGAGTGAAGCGAGCAAGCTCCTCTTCAGCCGACTGAGCGAATGCGCGGAACTGCTCAATCTGCTGCTTGGCATTCTCAAGCTCGGTCTTGGATAGCTCAAGATCCCGCCGGAGATCGGAAGCCTCAATAGCAAGACGTTGCTCAGCAGGCAGTTCATCGCTGCCCTCAGTAGGCTGTTGGCTCAGCTGACTGGGCTCCGCACGAGCTGTTGGGCGAGGTTGCAGAGCTGTGACCTTCTCCTCAGCAGCACGCAGTTCAATCTTCATCTCATCCACACGCGATTGCAGTTGATCGCGGGTGGTCTTGGCAGCGACAAGCTCTTCGCGAACGTTGCCCAAACTCTTGACAAGATCGTCGATGCGTGTCCTGCTTTGGCCTTCCTCGTACTCGCGACGCAAGGCAGCCTTCCTGCTCTCCTCGACCTCGGTCTCTAGCTTCCTTTTCGCGCTGGCCAGCTCGGTTTCCAAAGACTCGACACGGCTTTGAGTACGGCGACGGTTTTCAGATTCAGTGAGCTCACGCTCGTTCTGCAGATTTTGAAGATCGGTGACGATCTTGTTAAGCCGGCTTCGCTCATCCATAAGTGCCTTGTTGTCCTCAGTTAAGCGGGACTCAATGCGCTTCCACAGCTCCCGCTCAGCCTTGGTGTTTGCGTTCTCGTTGCGAAGTGAATCCACCATAGAACGAGCCTCCACCAGCTCTTCCGCGACCTGCTGAGTGCGCAGGTCCTGCTTCGCTGCCTGTTCGGCCAGCTGCTGCGAACGTTTCTGAAGCTCGATGTTCTCGTTGCGCGCCGCAGTGAAGTTAGATTGGAGCATCTCGTGGCGCTCTGTTGCGAGCGTGATCTGGGATTGCGCACGGGCGATGTCGGCCTGTAGAATGCTCTTCTCGCGTGCGAGGGCGTCCACTTGCTCCTTCAATTGGCGGCGGTCGATGGAGGTCTCTTCGCGGTATTGATCGAAGTAGTTCTGTTGCTCCTTCAACAGCTTCTGGTAGTCATCCGCATCCTTGCTTCGAGGCGTCGCAGGCGGTCCAACGCTGTTGCGCTGAGGCGTACCGGGCACCATGACGCTCTGGCCAAACATCGACTGGAGGTCCGCGTCTGGAGCCAATTGACCACGATGTTGAAGCATACGACGGAACATGTCTCGCTCCTTCATGTAGCTGTCAATTTGAGCAGCCGTGGCTTGGAGTTCGTCCTTGTACCGTCCGACCTGTTGGCGAAGTTCATCGACCTCTTGGGCGTCTGCGGCAGATCGTCGAGCCTTTTCACGAGCTTCCTCACCCTCCATTTGCTCGCCAAGCTCGCGTGTGAGACGCAGAAGCTTCTCGTTCTGCGCTTGCAGGTCAGAAACATCGCGGAAGATGACGAGTCGCTCAGAGATCAAGTGCCCGGTGCTGGTCATATCGTCAAGGGAGCCGTCATCCAGCTCTCCACGAGCGGCGCGCTCCAGCTGCAGGCGCTCATCAGCAGACAGTTCGCCAAGGCCAGAATCGCGGCTCTGGAGCTCAACCAGCAGAATCTTGACCTGCGCCGAAAGGTCACGAAGTTGCTGTCGAAGGATCTGACCCTCGCGTGCGGCAACTTCAGCTTCACCCTGCCATCGCTGCGCTTCCCTCGCGGCGCCGTCGCGATTGTCGTTGGCATCGTCCAGCAGGCTAGAGAAGTTAAGGATTTCATTCTCCAATCGCTCTTGTTCTGCGCGCATATCCTCGAGCTCTGGCTTCCTAGTCTCCATCTCGTTGATAAGCTCGTCCATTGCGGTTGCAAGCTTGTTGGTGCGTCGTCGCTCGTTGTCCAATTCTTCCTGGGCTTCCGTGTAACTAGCGTACAGTTGACTGAAGGTCAAGCCGCCGACAGTCTTGCGCATGGATCCTGGCATAGCCGGAGAAGCGGCGCGCGAACCCAGTCTTCCAGGCGTCTGCGGTTCGATACCGCCATTGCGTAATGGCGTGCCTGGTCGAGATGCCCGTGGCTGTTGCTCTAATCGCTCGACTGTGATTTCCAGCTCAGCCACCTTGCGCTCAGCGTCCTCCTTGTCTCCGCGCTCTGTCTCAATCTCAGCTTGTAGGCGGCCGATCTCGTCCGCGGCATCATCCTTGAGCTGGTCGACTTGAGCTTGTACTTCCTGCAGACGCGCCTTGTGTGTTGCCGCGTTTTGTGCTTGCAGCTCTGCGAGACGCTTGCTCCCATCCAATTCCGCCTTGAAGCTCTGCTCTTTCCTCGCCGCTTCCTCCTGCAGGCTCGCAATCCGTGCAAATGCCTCATCAGCTTTGGTTTGCACCTCGTCCAGTCGCTGTCGCAGAGTGACTTCCGTTCGCTTGAGTGCCTCCACGGTGGCATTGCTGTCCTCGAGCTCACGTTCGAGGTTTGAGATTCTCGCATTGCGCTCCTTCCTGAACTTCGCGTGCTCTTGACTCCGAGTCTGGAGCTCGGTGGAGTGCCATTCGTTGTTCTTCTTAAGTAGTTCGATTTCTTGCTGAAGAGTCTGCTCCTTGAATTTCTGGGAAGAAGCAGCATTCTCGAGTGACTGGATTCGCTCTTCGAGCTGGCTAACTTCGCGGCGGAGAGTGAGAAGCTTCGAGTGCTGCTCCGAAAGCTCTGTCGCGATTCGATCCTTTTCGGTGGATTTACTCTCGACCAAAGCCAAAGCGTCACGGTTGGAAGTCTCGAGTGTGTCGATCCTCTGCCGGAGCGTTTGTGTTTCTGCTGATGAGCCGGAGGTGGATGAACGCAGCTGATCAATTTCAGTTGCAAGTGTCTCACGGGCAGCTTCGGATTCGTTCAGCTTTTGACGTAGCTCTTCAATCTCTTTCGCATGTCGGGTCACCGCGGCCTTCTGGGCTTTCACCTTTGAGTCGGTGGTGCGCACAGTGTTTTCCAACTCCACGTCGACCTTTAATTTCTCCGCTTTGAGAGCGTCATACTCCTGAGCCTTGGTAGCGATCGAGTGCAAAAAGTCTTTGACCAGTTCCGCAGTTGGTTGATCGAGCAAGGTTTGGACATCGGTTTCGGCGAGCTCAAAGGTGTTGGCGATGTACGCTGTGTCAACGCCGCCGGCGTCGCCCTGGGCGCGTGTGCGCATGATTGCTCTGGTGATTAGAGTGGTGGTCACACCATTGTCGAGTCTCCCATGTGTGATTGACCAGGGAGGTGCGACGCGGAAGGTGAAGTGCTGTCGATGAAGAAGTCAAAGTGAAGGTGTTCGCGTGTGAAGACGGCTTTGTCGAAGGCGCGACCTGCTTCCCTAGCGTCAGTGCGGCAGCTCCCACACCCGCATCCGGTAGTTCTAGTGATTGAACGTGAACAACCTGGAAGACAACTTTGTTGCAAGTGCCGGCAACTTGACTTAACTGAACATGCTACATTGACAAGGTGTACGTGTGTAACTGGGAGGAACATCTCGATATCGTGTAGAGTTATCGAGTCTCTCAGTAAATTGCACCGTCCACGCCAACCGAGGGAAAGCTGTGCAGTGAAGAATGCGCGAGCGCGAAGATTTGGAGAGCCGGACATTGAAATCCGTTCTAGACTGACACCATGGTCCCATCGATGATATCTTTCCATGCTATCGACTGCATTTGACTAGACAACGTGCGCCTCGGTAGCTTGGAGCGTGGCAGTTTGAACCGGAGCAGGGCACGGAGGCACCTTACATAAGAGATTGGTCTTGCGAAGCTCCCTGTCAGTCACTGCACTTCGACTTCACTTCACCGTCCCTTGCCCACCTCACTCCCAAGAACCAGCCGATCCGAGTGACACAAGCCAAACGATCTGCACTGCATCACTCGCACTCGAACCACATGCTCGGAGCTCTTGACTGAAGTCTCTAGGCCTTGAACACCTCACCTCTTCCCACTCTCCGCACGAGCCCACCACCATGGCCCTCCAAGGATCGCTCGCCAAGTTCAAGAGCGAGTACGCCGACGCTACCTCTCGCAACGTATCCCAATCGCGCCCATCGTCCACAGCGCCCGCTCGCATCACCACCCCAAAGTCATCCACTCCCACGCCGGCCACCGTCGACCTCACCAAACGTAGCCATGAAACGGCCTTTGCCGCACCCAGCGGAGGCAGCGGCAACGAGCTCCTGACACAAGTCAACTTCGCCGTCGGCTACCTCAAGAGCAAGAACCCTCAAGCTCTGCCCTTTGACGAGCTCATACGACATCTATCCCTCCCGCTTGATGCGCAGAAGAACATCCCTTTCATCCGAACAGCCCTCGCTGGTAATGAGCGCGTGCAGTTCGTCTCCAAGAGTGAAAGCGGCAACGGCCATGATAGCTTCCGCTACCGTCCACAGCACCCCGTCACCAACGCCGAAGAGCTCAAGAACTACCTCGCACGCCAAATCACAGCCAGAGGAATTCCCGTGAAGGAACTAAAGGACGGCTGGCCAGGCTGCATTCCAGCCATCGACGCGCTTGAAAAAGAAGGTGCGATTCTGGTAACACGATTGACCAAGGACAACACCCCGAAGATGGTCTGGCCCGACTCCCCGTCCTATCACGTGCACATCGACGACGACTTCCGCGAGTTCTGGAACAAGACCAAGTTGCCTCCGACGGAGACGGAGATCAGGACTGAATTGGAGAAAGCTGGTCTCACGCCTACGAGTCAGGTGAAGGAGACGAAGAAGACGGATAACAAGAAGAAGGATCGCAAGCGGCCGAATCGCAGGGGTGGCATGAAGACGACAAATTCGCACATGACGGGCATTCTCAAGGACTACAACAAGAGATGATGTGCTGGTCTTGGAGACGGGGCGTTATCCTGGTTGTTACGATTTTGAACTTAGCGTGGAGTTATGGAATGCTACAGGATGGACCAAAAGCAACAGCGAATGAAGCCGTCAGAATGTGTTTGCGAGAATATGTCGACATTTCGCCTTTCCTCCTTCCCAGTCATCTGTGATATCGTGCACCTACTGGTGGCGAGGGACGTCCGTTAGTCGGATATTTGAAGGCACGTCAAATTCGGGTTGGGCATGATGGAAGTCATACTGTTTAACTAGCTGTCATGCCACCCTCTCTCATCGTCCATGATACTTGGCGTCCAGCCTGTCTAAGCGCGATCTGAAAGGTACTGCCTCGTTCCTGCGATGTGCGTTGCCACAACATCGAGCACTGTGCCGTTCTCCAACCGCCCAAGGCCTTCCAAGTCAAACTGGCCTGATGCCTGATACCTCAACTGTGCTGACGTTCACCGTCCTGAAGTAAATCCTGGTTGAGGAATCTTTCCATCCTCTTCATACTGTGCTTATCGTTTCGTTCGTGAGGTACCGCGGCCCTTCGTTTCATCGAGGTGTCGATGGACCAGTCTCGTTCGAGATCAATTGTCGTCGAGCGTATGCGAGCTGGAGAAGAAGAGAGGTCTCAGCAATGCACAAATAACAAAGCAGATCAAAATGAAAATCGTGGCCATCAACAAATGGGCTGGGGATGGAATCCGAATCTCGACGTGTCGACTACTCTCTGGAGCACTGACTGCTCTACAAAGCTGCCGCAGCGTCGTTCTTCCTCCTCTCGATGTTGCGCAAGCAGTCTTCGTAGGGGATTGAGCTGTATTGAAGGGCACCATGACGTACCTTGTCAAGCGTCTTGGCAAGATGCAAGTGCTTGTCCACCACGGCCGTGATCTCAGTGCAGGTGTTGCCTTTGAGCACAATGGCGCATTCCTGAGGCAGCCAGCGGAGAATGTCGAAGCCGTTGGCATATACGGTCGTGTTACCGGACGTCCCGCTGCCGTCCGCGCCAGGAAGCGTGAAGGGCATGTGGATGACAAATGTCTTCAATCCCGAGCAATAACGGATATGCAGGCGCACAGTCTCCTGGAAGCGCTCAAGAATCTCGTTGTAGGTCGGGATTTCAAGCTCGATGTGTTTGATGTGGCGCCTGGAGCGCTGGTGTAGGCATCCAAGGGTAGTCATTGCGGTGTTGAGGTCCAGAGTGAAAATGTTCTCGCTGTAAATGACGCTACGTGCTTCTTTGTACACTTCCTTGCTCACGCGGAGGATGTTGACAAGCAGAGGGTCTTGAGTCTGGTTGCGTGGCGGCTCGCTGACTGGAGTATACACTTTCTTGCGGGTACCACTTTGGCGCACAGCGCGATCACCACTTGCGTTGAAAACGGACGGGAAGATGCCACGATTGGAATCACTGCTGCCGCTGCCGGAACGCGAATGGGTTCGCAGAAGGCGGATCCGGCGGCTGCCGCGGGCGTCACCCTGATCACAAAGGGAGCCGATGCTGAGGCCGCGGCGGGAACCAGAGGGACTGGGCGGCAAGGGAATGTGGTCGGGCTGCTCTACGTTAGCGACATATCGGAGTTGTTCCTGCTCCGTTTTTACCTCATAATCTTGATCGGCCTCGGTCTCTGCGTCGACGGCGTGGGGCTGTTCCCTTTTGGACAGCAAGATCGAGTATGGCCGGGTCAAGCATGCTCTGTAGATCTCGAGTCGAATTTCGGTCGGCAACAACATGATCGGGAACGGCTTCTCGTCCTTGTCCAAGATGGGACAAACCTCGTCAAACTTGTCCGGCTTTTCAACTATCATCTCACCGTCCTCAAGCGCTTCTCTGTCGCTCATCTCAAGTCCCATCGCAATCTCCATGTCCAGGTCAAGCTGATCTGGCGACACCAGAGCCTTGCCTTTTCCCTTTGCCCTACTCGACCCAGCGACAAGTTGTGGTTCTTCCTCGATTTCTTGCGACACAACATCACTGCTGAGTTCCGCTGCCATTCTGCTGCGATTCCTAGTCACAACATTTGCCAAGCGTGAGCGCTGTAGTCGAGCCTTCGAGATGCGGCTTGGTGTCGCCGGTGTTGATGAGGAGGATGCATCGGCGGCGGTGTTGGGGGTTGAGCGCGCCATCAAGTCGCGTTGACACAAGCAGATGTTGCAAGTGAAGTGTGTTTGGTGAATATGTTGTCCCAAGC
This sequence comes from Zymoseptoria brevis, assembly GCA_000983655.1. Lineage (NCBI taxonomy): Eukaryota > Fungi > Ascomycota > Dothideomycetes > Mycosphaerellales > Mycosphaerellaceae > Zymoseptoria > Zymoseptoria brevis. Next base: position 5,412 of record JYJE01005390.1, on the reverse strand, counting down.
AAGGGCGTTGAAAGATGCAAGAGCTAGGTAGAACTAGCAGATGCGCGCAAGCGCGGGGTGAGTTGGAGCAAACAACTCTGTTCGTGGAGCGAATGCGCGATGGCAATGGGTGGTACCACTGGTCGGCCTGTTCGATGCAAGTGTAAGAAGCGCAGTATGAGTACTCGAAGTTGTTTTCGATGTCGTAAAAGAGTGCTGTGCTGATGAATGAGAGAAGTTGAAGGAGAGGAATGATGCACGGAGAGGACTTCGACGGGAGCTGGATCCTGCTAGCCTGCCGCTGGACCACCCTTTATGGAGAACATCCAAGCTTGACAGTCATTGTCCAAAGTATGACAATCACAGACGGACTGCACACGCGGAATCATCGTGCTTGTGAGAGGAAGACGGAACTGTTTGAGAACGGGCAATACTATTACTTTTACTAATTCTTGACATATGAGTTTTCGACAACGAAAGCACGTCTCAACCAGCATGCCCTCTGCGGATCGCCAAAAGATGTCCTTTCTTCCTTCAGAGCATCGATGCGCCACGAGATGAGATCCGATTTTGCGCGTGCCCGCTGTACCATTGCTGTGCAGGATGGCAAAGATGTTGTTGTACCAGCACAACTCCAGACCCATCCTGATCTGTTAATCTACCTCCCCCTTCTTGTGGCTTGCTAGTTGCCAGACTTATTACTATGTATATTACACCCTCCGTCATTTCACTCGTCACTGGCAAACAAAAGCTCGCCGCAGGCAACTCAGATAGAGTTGCATATTCTGCTGAGTTCGCCATCCACAGGCAAATCCGATATTAAGTGCCCGTAGTAGTATGGGTCCATTCCAGCCAGGTTGAACAAAGGAGAAGAGGATAGTGGTATAGGTGGCTGATCAGCCGTAAAATGCACGCTCGAATTTTGAGAGAGAAAACAGAAAGATGCCAGCCGAATCGAGAAACCAGGGGTATCAGCCGAATCGAGAAACCAGGGGTATCAGCCGTACCGAACGCCAGTAATGATGCAGAATGCGAGGTCGGAGTAGAGCAATTGCGGTCAGCAATTTGGGATGCTTTTGCTCTTGTTGGAGTGATTGCTGACGGGGAACGAGACTCGAGTCTCCCTTCCGCCGGGGTGTAGTGGTGGGTCCTCCTACTGCTGATGCTGCGCCCACATTTCTTGTCCACGCATTGGGCCATAGTGATCGATCGGTCCAGTGCTGTGCGGTCGTTGGACGCTGCCCTGCTGATAGTACATCGGCGCGTTGACGTTGGCGACGCTGTAACCTGTATGATCGGGATAGGTGTAGTCGGTCGTCTGCGTGGTAGGAAGACCGTGATGGGAAGGCTGCCATGCGATATTGCCGTTCATGTGTGGGCTGTTGGTCCCACTGGTGCCTTGCTGCTGGACGCCCGCTCCATTCGGCTCGAGAATTTGGCGAGATGCGTAGCTGGCGGATGGAGTGGAGGCAAGAGTCGGACGCGACTGCGGCGGATTGACGGGCATGGTGTATTGCGCAGGAGACTGCGATCGTGGTGTGGGTTGCATGTCGTTCCGCAAATGCGCAGGAACGGACGCCATGCCGCCGTTCATGGCATTCAAGTAATAGTCAGACGCCTGCCTTTGCAATTGCGGCGCTCCATTCATGCCGTTGGCGGGCGACGCGGAAGGACGATCGTGCTGCGGAGGCATAGGCGATTTGCCATCTGCGGAGAAGTCGTTCTCTTCGTCTGACCCTCTCGATCGTTGTTGGGGCAAAGACGCCCGCGAAGCAAGAGCGGCAGCAGTGGCGGCTTCAGATTCTTCAATGGTGCCCGTGTGGTGGTTTTGGTGACGCGTGAGTGTGGTCCGTCGGGTGAATGTCTTCTGGCAATCAGCATAGGGACATTTGTAAGGACGTTTCCCCGAGTGTATCCGTCGGTGGCGTGCCAAAGAGCTGGAGTCGGAGAAAGGCTGGTGCAAAAGGGTCAGCGCAATCGCAATGTAACATGTCGGAGCCAACATACCTTGCCACAACGCTCGCACATATGCGGTTTCTCACCAGTGTGGACGCGCGAATGAACCGTGAGGGCGGATCGTTGAATGAATTGCTTTCCGCAGTTGGGATGTTCGCAAACATGTGGACGTACTCCGCTGTGGATCCGTTCTGTTGGCAAGTGTCAGTCGTCGTCCTCCGGAGAGTGGAAACACCTTCGTCTGCACATACCATGGCGCGCGAGATCACTCCTCCGTGCAAACCCTTTCTGGCAAGTATTGCATGAGAAAGCCTTGGGCAATCCTGTACTTCCAGTGCTTGCTCTTCCCCCTTCCATCGAGCTTTGATCACCATGCTGCGTTGGTTGAACAGCACCTAGTTGTGTAGATTGTTGCTGTGATTGCTGTTGCTGCGGGTGTTGGGGTTGATATGAAGGCTCTTGGCTTGTCGCAGGGTGGTAGGAGTGTTGTAGTAGCGACATGCCATTCTGCTGCTGCATCTGCGGCGGCGCCGTATATTGCAGACCGTTTGTGAGTTGCGCAGCCATTTGTTGATACACTGCGCTGTTCTGCGGAGTTTGCGACGAGTAGCGCGAGGATTGGTCGGAGGTATGTGGAGATGCACCGCGCTCCGAGCCCGTCTCCGACTTGACCCTACTCGCGCCGTTGGGGACATAGAGGTTCTGATGGGCGTAATGACCATTGCTGGACATGTCGTGGCTCATGGTCATCGGGGGGGGCACTTCGTATTGCATGTTGCGGAAAGCTGCGCCTGCGGCATTCCGGTTAGTATTGAGCAGATTATTGAGGTTCATTTCTCCGACGCCAGTAATGCTGTCCCTTCTCTTCCACTGCGAAGCCACCAGAATATATTCGATGGACGGCAAAGACATCCAATGAGCCTTCTCTTCTCCACGATGTGCTACACCAGAGGTTTACTGACTGGAGAGCAGAAAATTTCTGTCGCGCGAGGTGACGGCCACGCGAATTCCACGAGGCCAGTGAGTGCTGCGCCGATGTGCTCGCACGTGAACTGAGGATGCGAGACGTAGAGGTGTGGCGGGATATGATGGATCGTGAACGGTAGCCCTCCCGGGGTCTTGTTGTGGTTTGCGTGGTGCTCGAGTGCGCCGCGGTGGGCAGTGGTGTAGTGAAAAGGAAGGCAGCAATCGACAGGACTATGCAAGATCGTGTCAGCACATGTTCATCCAAAGGGAACGGTACAGCAGCCTGTGCTCGAGTCCGAAGGTGCAGTCGTTCCCCGTTTCCTCGAAGGCGCGTGCGCTGGCGGATTCGAAAGGAAAAGGAGAGGAGCCGCCGACTCGTCCTACGCGCCTTGGGAGAGTGCGACGAGAGAGTCGAACGTACCTGAAGGAGTGCAGCACACGGCGGGGGTCGTGGCGCAGGGTATTAAATCGCAAAAAGACGTCCGCCGACGTAAATAAGAAAGATGTCGATGGCAGCAGTTCGCGTGTTCGATGTGGTCCTTGCTTTCCAGATGCAAGCTTGAAGCAAGATTCGGATGCTGCCGTAGCGCGCTTTCCAGGTTAGGGTCCTTGGTCCTCTGTTTCTCCCCTTACGAGTCGCCTGCAATTTCTCACTTTCTCCGCCCTAATATTATCTACACCGCCGTGGCGCCTCGAATGCCGAATTGCAGATGTATTTGTCTTCGATCTGTTCCGTCCTTGTGCAATGGAACCCCTCGTTGCGAGGCTGTTCCGGTCGATGTGGTCTGTTCTTCGAGTTGCACGCGAAGAATTGTTGGTAAACCTGTCGACACTTGGAATCCCGCAGCGACAAAGGAACACGGTGTCAAACAGTGTTGCGATAGCTGGTGCTGAAGTGGTCGAGAGCTTCGTCGAGATGCTGTAGCTGCAGAAAGCCGGAGAAGCGAGTTTTCGAGATCCTTTCGACGAGGTTCGACTGTCCAGGTTGGTCTAGAAAAATTATGACTATTGACAGGATTTCGTCTCGAATTCCTCGATATTATATGGCTTTGTCCTTCCTCAAAGGAGCGTGGTATGACCTGCGTCGTCGTCTCTGCGAAACCAGTCGTAGAGATCAATCTCAGCCAGGCGTTTTCCGCTTGATGTGGTCGTTGGAATCTGCAATCGAACTGAATATGTCAACCAGATGTCAGGTGTGGTGCGCTCGAGGTCCGTTCGTACATACGAATGCAGTCGAACAGTGAAGGTTTGAGGTCGAAGCACAACGATCACATTCACAGCACGCGGTGAGGTCCGAGAGAAGTAGCAACAAAAGGTCAAAGCGAACGGCCAAAGCAGCAGACCGGCATAGTATTTACATTGACGTATTTAGGACTACAGTCACGATGCACGCACCATGTAGCAGGTTGGCATTACCCTGCCGTCTTCACCTCAAACGCAAGGACTGCCGTGCCGGTTGACGGGCTCGCGCGTGGGTCTCCTGTACGTGGTGCCAGGCGGTGCAGCAGCGGCCGACCTGCTTTTTCCGACTGACATGGGTAGGTATTACATGCATACCCCGTCACTCGTCGGATTGGGCATTTCCATAGCAGGATGTGATGAACCAGCTGATGCCTGCCTGTCATCGCTATCTTCACAATGGGTTCGTGAATCCGGCATGCGAGTCACGGTCCTATGCAAGAAAATAGGTGCGGATTTCACGCCTTGTTTCACACATCAACGCGGGCGGTCAGACCGACAACATCGGACGACGATTCGCAGCCACAACGATGGCTTGCTCGATAAAAGAAGCTCGTTGTGCATGTTTGTCTTGCTGGATCATATCGGGTCAATTCGATCGGACATACCTCTTCAGAGGCGCGACGTATCCTCTCAAGGTCTGCTTCATTGCCAGGCTACCTCGACAACTGACAGGTCGAGTCTGACGCTCTCTGCCCAGCCTTTTGTCTGAGCACTGCTGGACAAGGCCGTCTGGGAGTCGCCTTGCGACGATGGCGGTCACTTGGTGTAGACTATTAGTGACTACATACTAGACCATGTTTATCGCTGGTGGACCTAATACATGTAGTTTAGCGCAAAACCAGTAAACTTCCGCAACACCGGCCCTTGTTACCGGTTTATTGCACCATTCCGTTTATAGCATGCCGCTATGGTCTGTTAGTTAAGCCTTGGACCACTATAGTCGAAGGACTAACTAGTCGACCATCGCTAGATGTAGCATAGTGTCGTTGTACTTAGCGTGTTAGCGTATAGTTCGCGTTAGAGTCGTAATCTGGTCGTAGTCGTTCGGTCGCACCTCTATATACAACACTATAGTTAGTAACACTAACACTAACCCTATAACGATCTAGCACTTTATAAATAGCGGCGTAAGCGGCGTATAGTAGTAGGGCCCTAAGATATTATCGTTGCCGCCGTAGATAACCGCTATAGCTACCGTTAGCATACCTACAGGCCTATATAGAGCCTACTAATCTATTACCGAGCAGAACAACTAGTACTAGCTTCTAC
>JYJE01005379.1:5992-17015 GCA_000983655.1 Zymoseptoria brevis | reverse complement strand
CGCGAAAAACAGAGTAGCTCCTTCCTAATTAGGCCGAATATTAGCAAATTCTTAAAACACCTATATATAAATCGATAGTATAGCCCTACTTTTCTCTAACGCGATTTCTAGTAAGGTAGTTAAAGGTATCTTTACGTCCTATATGCTCCTCTATTGTTAAAACTACTAAATATAGATTAGTAAGCAACTTCTTATACTTTAACTTTAAACACCTATACCTTTAACTCTACCTCCTTTATTAACGACGGTAACTATATAGTCCGCTATATATCTTACTAATTAGCGGTAGTAGCTGCGACTAAGGGAATAGCGAGAATATATAACTCTACTATAGATAGGTATGTTGCGCCGGAGTATAGTAAGGTAGATAGTTCTCGACCGGCGCCGGCGTAGACAGTTTAGCCTATATAATAATCCTTCGTAGGTATAATCTAAGGCGGCTACTTAGCTCTTCCTTTAGTAGCGGTTTAGCGGTAATAGTAAGGTTTAGATTATCCGATAACCTTATTAAAAGCAGGTCCTTATCCTTATTACTTATACCCTCTAGAACGACTTTATCGCGAGCTAGCCGTTTACTAAGAAGCTCTAGCGGCGTCTTATCCTTTAGCTCTTCCTTCTTAGCTATAGTAGCTATTGTCTACTATAGCGGCCTTACGAGCTTATAAATTACTCTAAGGTATTTAGGATTAACCTTAGTAATAATCTGTTACTTCTTAGCCTTACCGCGGCGCTCCTTATTAGATCTAGCTAACTGCGCGGCTCTTAGGATCTGCTCGCTACCTTCTACCTCTTCGACCTTATCCTCCGAATTCGCCGCTTCGCTAGCGCTATCGTCCTCGCCCCTGTCCTTACCGGAGGCCTCGTCCTTATCCTTATTAGACCCCTTATCCTTAGACTCGGCGAGACGAGCACCCCCTCTACCGCCGATAGCGTACTTACTAGTAGCTACGTTAGTACCGAGAATAGTATAGATTAAGAAGGAGAATAGCGGATAGGAGTCTCTAAAGGGCTCGTACGGAGGGTGCGCCTTATAATAAGCATCCTTAATAGACTTATCTTCCGGCTTCGTAGGGTGTCTATTCTATCTACTAATGTACTTTAAGTAAGCGGCATATAGCGTATATGCTCTCTTTAACTCGCGCTACTTATTAGTAAGGGTCTCTTACTTAAAAAAGCGCTTAAACCGGTTATATATCTTCTCGGCAAGTAGTCGTAGATGCTTCGTAGCAAAGGTGTTGTTATGTTATATTATACCTCTACTCTTAAGCCTTAATAACGCCTTAAGTAAGATGTCGATATACTTATCGTCCTACCGGCTAATTAGGGGATGCTCGGAGCTATATATATAGCCCCTTAGCTTCTACTTCTTCTACTTCTTCTTACTCTTACTAGACGATGCTACTAGCTCCTTATCCTTATCCTTACTCGCGTTGTTCTTATACTTCCGACTAGACGATAGCGGCTCCCTAGACTTGCCCTTGCTCTTCTTCCTCGGTGTCGGCTCTAGTAGTAGTATTATAACGGATATATATAAGAGCTATTAGCATAAGGACTAGATATATAACTATAATAGCTATACGCGACGTAAAGGGCTCGCGACATAGTAGCTTCCGTACGGGCTATAATAACTATAATTAATAGACTATAGAGTCCGTTAATATATAAACCTATAGGACGGCTATATACTAACTTAATATAGTTAGCGAGTAGCGACAGCGAGGTAATAAGTAATAACTAGAACTTTCTCGGATAATAGTAAGTAAACGAGTCGTAGAATAGCTCGTTATTTGCTCTTAGCGCTATATAACCTATTAACGAGCTCTAGGTAAACGCACCCTAATAAGGCATTTTTAGGTCTAGGTTCAAACCCTAATAAAGTAGGGCTACGTCTAGCGGAGAGAAAAGCCGTAGTACTGCCGCCGATAAGCCTACCCCGGCTATACGTATAGTACCCTCTAACACCGTATCTACCCTAGAACAAAGATAGCGACTTATATAGTATAGTTTAGGAGCTTAACTCTATTCGTAATCTTATGCGAGCATATATCGATAAGGCAATAGACAAGCTTAGGTATTATATAAGGATAGAACTTATAGATTTACTGTTATAATTATAGCATAGGATTTAGGCGCTAGCCGGTAAGGACGCCGTAAGGTATAACACCTTTTATAGACTAGTAGCGCTAGTTAGCTATAGCTAGTCTAATTTTTATATCGTATACTTTATAGTAGTACTATCTAGGTAAAATTTCGTATTTTTAAGTTTCTACCTTTTTCCTAATTTAGAAGTATCTAGACCGACTAGTCCTAATTCGGTAGGGGCTAGCCTATGTAGGCTATAGTCTAGCTTCTTTTCCTCCCTACCGAGGAAGCGCTTAATAGCGACTACGACCTCGTCTTCGCTATTATTATCGTTAGGAGTGTCTTAGCGAGTAGGCTGCTAGTATTTAGTCGTAAAGTGTCTATCCTAGATAACCGTCTAATTAAGCAAACTCTTCTAATTAGCGCGTCGGAGAATTAGATAAGACTATTAAGGCAATTATTAATAACTACTCTAAAGAGAACGATACCGAGCTTATCGCCTATCTAAATAAGCTACGGATTATTTATTATCTTGAACGACTAGAGTATAAGAATCCGACTAAAGCTAAGGCAGCCGCCTCTTCCAAGTAGAATACTCCCTCGAAGCCATCAAGCTTGGATCAACTGCAATCGGCATCAGCCCCTCCGCCGGTGTCATCCTCGGAGTCGAGAAGCGCATCACAACTTCCCTCCTCGAAACGAGTTCCGTCGAAAAGATTGTCGAGATCGATCGCCATGTCGGCTGCGCCAGCAGAACATTCGTGAGCTCAGATAACCGTGAACCGTACGCTTATTCCGCCGTATTTGTGTCTGAACTACAGAGACAGCTCGCGCCGCTTTTGTAACACGTAGTCTGTGGTCTACAGTCCAAATGAGCTCTGTATCTTCTCAACACTTCAAAACAAGGTCAATATTCGAATGCAAGAACGAGCAGCGGTAATTCACGCATCGTGGATCCTTCGACTCACCCCTGTATAGATTATAGATCAGCAGACGTAATTCGGCTGGAAGCTGTAGGAGACCCATACTTGAGAGACTGCGTATCACGCTGCAGGCAGTTATATCCTGCTCTGTCCAAGGCGGACGGACCTCCCATGACGAACGGGATGGCCGTTTATCAGCATCTCGCTCACGAGGTATTTATCCAGCAGCTGGCGCTCTCAGTCGGCGTCATATCATCAGTCCGCCATGACTTCCCTTCTCATCGCCCTGCTCTCGAGTACGTGCTGCGCTTACTCGGTGTCATTTCAAAGCTCTTGTCCCAGTGACTGGTATTTACACACGATGATCGCTGCTGGGAGCATCCCCATCAGCGATGGAAGTGGACGTTTTCAGGGGGAGGGAGGTAGCAAAGTCCAAGTCGTGAGCTCTCCCCTATCTGCCGAAGCGATGACCGTCACCTTTTCCCCCGACGACCGCGGACGATCAACCTGGCGAGCATGGTGGGACAACATCGCGGACAGTAACGGCTCCCGGAACCAGACTCTCGTGGAAGTCACCTGCGATGCTATCAGTGGTAAAATCTCCTCTCAAAAATGCTATTTCGACGTGAGCGCAGTGGACGGACTGTCCAGCTCGGTCTCGGTTCATACACCGCGGCTTCAGCCATGCCCGGGAGAGACCCTCAAGCCATCTATACTTGTGAAACCAAATGGCGATTGGGAGTGCCCGTTGGCGAACCGATTCAGCTCACAGGCTCGGACGGCCGACATGCCTCGACTACACTTGGATTCCAGTTAAGCGTGCCTCTCCAACTGTTCACTGCTGGATACCAAGGAAACCTGTTGTGGACTCGAATTCGCCAACCCTACATGTCCGAGTACAAGTCCGAAGCTGGAATTGAGAATTTTGGAGAGTCCGCTCTTTCTCTTACTTACATCGCTTCCACCAGCCCTTTACAAGCTTTAATTAATCCTCTCCTCAAAGTCCGATGTCCTTCCAATTATATAGTCGGTAGCGTTCCATCGCTTGTTAGAAGAAGGAAGTCGTTAGCAAGAGGTATGCAGAGCGAGGTGCGAAGTATAATAGGCATTATTCAATCAAACGCCGACCGTGTATGCTGGATAACATGGGCAAGAAATCGAAACCAAAATTGAGGAAAGGCGGTAAAGAACAACCTTCTTCGACAACAACGCTGGCAAGCCATGACAACAGGTATGGATGTTTGACAAGTATTATCGCCTGACCGGTGCAACACGTCTCCGAGGCTCTTTGAAACCGCTTCCTGCACCCTTTCCACCCTCGGATTGCAAGAAAAAGCACATCTCTCTTCTCTCCCCTCCCATGTAATAATCAAGCTGGAGACAGTCCAGCCTTACAAATCTGCTCAAACAGCGCCAGAAGCCGGCCTTCAGTCACCGCGTCCTCTTGATCCGCGCGGATCAGCTCATCCTGCCACGTTTGGAACGCTTCGTCCGTCTCCACGTCGACGTGTAGAACGTCGAGGACTTCCGCCCGGATCGCCGGCATATCAGGGAGCGTGTTGGGCAAAGCCGGCCAGTCGATACCCACGGGGCGAAGTTGAGAGTGTTGCTCCGCGCAAAGACGCATAGCCGAGAGAACACCATCGCGGCGGGGTTGGCGTTGGGGGAGCAACACCCGGTGGAGGATTGGGAGAAGCTGCCCGGCGGTCATGAAGACGGTTGGGTCGTCATCGGTTGATGCATCGATTTCGCAAATGTCCGTCTCGGGCAAAGGAGTTAGTGGTCGATGCAGTAAGTCGCTTGCTTCGCCGAGTTGTCCTGGGCTCTTGGACGCAATATGAAAGGCGTCGTCGACCGGGTAAGGAGCATGCTCCATCGCCTCCTGATAATCTCCATGCTCCTCTTCTTTCTCCGCCCCCAGAACGTCTCGCCGGTGAGCAGTAGTCAAGCCTGCCTCATCGTCAGAGGCTGGTGCTTCCCGACTTGCCGAGGAGGAGCTTGACGGCGGCCAACAACAACCGACGGAGCTTCTTCTTCCATTTCCTCGACCTTGAAACTCCTCGTCCTCTTCGTACTCCTCCGTGATGCTGCTGCCGCCTCCTCTACCTCGAAATCGAGCCTCCCGTTCGTCCCGCTCCGCCTTCGCTTCTCGACGTTCGCACGCCACCGCACGCCCGTCCAGCTCCACCTCGAGCTCCTGCAGCTCGATCATACGGCGCTCGACATCCCGCCAGATCCCTTTCACCCGCTCCGCATTATCTCTTGCGGCGTGGTCCATCGCCTCGACGTCCGCTGCCCGACGATCGAGGTCCTCCTCTCGTTGCTGTTGCTTGGAATCCTGCTGACGGAGGAACTCGCTCTCGTGGCCTAACAAGTCCTTCCCCTCGCTTATCGCGACCTTCTGCTGGCGGAGTTCTTCCTGTTGCTTCTCTCTCTCCACCGTCCACGCTTCCAAGTTCTGCTCCCACACCTTCAGTTCTTCTTCGCGGTGCTGACTCTTGTGAATGCGAGCAGTCAGTCTGCTCTGATCCGAGTCATACTTTTGTCGATCCTCGTGAAGCTGAGCCTGTTCGATCTCCAGTCTCTCTTCTAGACAGCGGAGGTCCTCTTGCCATTTAGCGCACTGCTGTCGATTTTTGAAGTGTGAATGATACTCCATGACGACGACGAGAATGATGCGTCGATTGAGCCGGAGATGTGCGATTTAACCAACTCGGGTTGACGTTCTGCTCCCAAACAAGTTGGATAAAATTCGTTTGTGGACGAACAAACAGAACGGTCGCACCAGTCCATCTCTTCATCTCGTAGGATTGCATGTACATTTCGTTCCCGGGAAAAGAAAAGTCTGTGCGTCTACCAGTCTCCCCTTCCGTGCGACCAAAGTGGTCTTTTTTTTCTCCTTGAGATTTTTTCGGATTCTGGACGGCGTTTTTCATATCATTATATGATCTCTGCCACTTGCCTTGCGATAAAGGCGAGCGGTACTCCCAGAGGTGTTGCTTTCACGACTCACCTCTTTTGGTCGGGAGCATTTGTATTCCAAGCTCAATAGCAATAGGTTGCATCTGGTACATATTCTCCGAACCACTCAATCCCAACGTCGTCCAACAGACTGTTATGCGAATGAAGCTTGAGAGATGTCCTGTACCATTTGGTATCGCATCGACGTCTGTCGGCAATGGCGTATCGGCTCGGATAAGCACAAATACAAGCCAAGTTGGAAGTTGATGTGATTAGGATATTCCAGCAGCAGTTCCAAGGTGGCTTGCAGGTACGGCTCCACCATATCTACACAATATTGCAGAAGGCTATTTTTAGACCAGATCAGCCGCAGGATGTGGAGATGTAGACCCTGGGACGAATGAAAACCAACCTGAAGTGTATAAATGTGGTTGATGGTGTTTTAATAAAGACAAGTTACAATACAGTAGTCTAATCAACATGATTCAACAAAAGAAAAAAAGACATAAGAAACATCCCACTTAAGCGAGCGACAAAATCCCCAATCCACACTATTGACCGGCCGATCTTTCCAAACCAACTACAGACACACTTAAGAACCCGAAGACAAAGGGAAAACAAACACCAGACAGATCCAGCTTCCTTATCCCATCCTCCCCAAGTCACGCTCATGCTCCGGCGCCGTCTCAACCCTCAACTCCGCTAAGCTCCTCCCCATCTTCATCCCCGTCTGCTCGCACGTGGTGATGCGATCATCGTGGTCATTGATGACGGTGATGGATTCGCGCAGGGTCTTGTTGTGGTTGGCGGCCGTGTTATACAGCTCGCTGATGGTCTTGTCGTACTTGTCGGATTTGTGCTTGGAGAGGATGGCGGCGACGACGGAGTGGATATCGTCTATGCTGATGACTGTGGGGCGAGGAGTGGTGGTGGTGGTGGTGGTGGCGGTGGGCTCGGGAGCTTTAGAGGATGGTTGATGGTTGAATTTGGTAGTTTTGCGGATCAATGGGGGAGTAGCGATTGGGGAGACGGGTGGAGTGAGAACGGTGCCGCTGGAATGAACGTTGGTATTCTCGGAATGGATGTTGGTGTTCTCGTTGGTGTTTGTGTCCTCGGCGGAATTGGTAACGCTGCTAGTCTTGCGACCCGAGGATCTGGTGGAGGCGATATATTAGCAAATGGTATGGTGGGGAAGGAAAGGAAAGGTTGCAACATACTTGTTGTCGTTCAGAATCTTTGGTAGAGTCACATCGACAGAGGGGCGATCGAAAACCCCCTCGCGGCTCAACATCGCCACAGTCTGATGGACGGTCTTGAGCATACCCGGGCGAGTCTTGCCCAGATCCCGCAGCGCCGGAACGGATATGTGGTTGTAGACGAAGCGCAACACGCGGAGCAACAAATCGTGCACGATGGCGACGCCGAAGCGCATAGGGAGGTGGAGAGAGCGGGCGAGGTCGCGTAGTTGCGCGGGAAGTGGGGAGCATTGCTTGGCGACATCGTTCTTGGTGGCCCAGACACGGATGGCGTCGGTGAGTTCGGGCGCGGCATTCCAGTCGATGACGCTGGGACATCCGGTCTTAGCGGTGGCTTGGTTGGCGTAGAAGCCCAGGTTGAGGTTGGCGAAGACCGGGTGGAAGAGCTTGGAGGGGAGGAGTTGTGGCTCAACAACATCTGGAGGAAGGTTGTTTGGGTCGTGAATGACGGCGAAACCAAGACGGGTGTAGTAAGGACCGACAGTTGAGGGTTCACACCTGTTGCGGAAGGGGAGTGTTGGTATTGGGGATCTTCTTGAGGATTTGGGTTGCATGAGTGGTACTTACCACCCAAGAGGAACGACAATCCTGCCTTCGAAGAGCATGTTGGCGATGATTTGGAGAGGATGTGATGATGCGTGTGAAGGGATGCAGATTGGTGGAAGCAGTGGATGAAGGGATGCAGAATGGGAACCGTGGAAGCAGTGGAAGTGATGGATTGATATATAGCCATGGAAGCAGATGAGGTCGTGCCAATTTGGGTAATTCATTTTGGGGGCCATCATTGATCAATTTCGGGGTCGCTCTTTGGGGAAAGTTCATTTGAGAATTTTCCATCTGGGAGAAGAGTCAGATTGAACCGCCCAGATCAGTATGATAGACCAACATTGGAAATTATCATTTCCCCAATCGGAAGTATCATTTCCTCCACCGAAAGTGCGTCTCTTACAACCGCATTCGGCCGCATGAAACGATCCACCCCTTCAATCATCGAACAATCCGAGCGGAAAGAGAACGTGAATCTGAAGGTCCATGGACATTTCCTTTTCCATCCCTCCTCCAAGACGAGGTGTCGTTCAGCACGCAAGATGCAATCATGTGCATGTCAATGAATGTTGAAACGATGCCGAAGCGGCCTGAAAACCGAACACTCTTTTTGCCCCGACGACGACGAAATCGTCCAATGGATTTGATCAATCCTACTCCCTCCTCAGATCACAATGATGGCGCACCAGGTCGACTCACACATCTTTTCTGCCCTACCGTATCCCTTCGCCTGATACGGATCCTTCACCGACATCATTGACATGTTCAAACTCTGTTCCACTCACGCGGCCCCATCCCCAAAGATCATGCTGCCAATTCCAACCAACGTCGCCAAGTCCGCTCCAGAAAAGCTTTCACTCCCAACCAACATGGCCAAGTCCACTCCAGACAGGCTTTCACGTGCTCCTTCACCACCAACAACAACAAGTCCCGAACCTTCTTGATCCACTCCAGAACAGCTTCCACCCTGGAGCCCTTCTTCACTTTCGGCTCCTTGTGGGGACCGCTACCCACGGTCGTGAGCCACATGTCCAGCACAGCACTCTTCGCTTTTTCCCGCTCCTTGATCAAGACCTCCCATATATCCTTACTCCAGCGGGAGGAGGGTATCCTCGCGTTCTCCAACACCGAAATCACGCACGCGAGGTCCGTTGCAACGTCGACCTCTACACCTTGGAGTTTGCGTTGTTCGTCCGGCTCAAGATGGGCGCTAAAGTAGTTCCTCATCCCGTGATTGTACTTGGTCGCTTGATGGAGGGTAATGCCGAGGTCGCGAAGGCCCTGCTCATCGATGGGGAGAGGTTTCAGGGGAATGTTGGGCGGAACAATCTTGGGTAGGTTGGTAACGAGGGTACCGTTCCATTCGAGGAGCTCGCCGGCGAATGTGGGGAGGACGTGGGTGCGGAGATGCCAGAAAGGGATCGGTGATGGTTGAAAGCCAACGGTGCGCTTGGCTTCGTACCAGAGGGCGCCATTGTAGTATTGTTGTATCCACCGGATGGTCGTGGGGGATAAGAGGACGCAGCGCAGTTTGACGATGGACCAGAAGACGGTATCGCGCCACGACCAGGGAGATCCACAGGAATTGGAAAAGGCGTTGTGGAGGGAGGGGTAATCTCGGGAGGAGAGGGTCGTGTGGATGTTGACTTGACGTGATAGCCACTGAATATAGATGGGTCGAGTGATGTTGATTTCGGTGTAGATTGAATTGGCCAAGGCGAGGATGTGGTCTTGATGGGGATCAACGTATTCCTTCATCAGCCTGTCATTTCGTGGCTCGACGGTAGTCGCGGGGGGGATATTGGAGGCCGACAAGGAGCTGGACAGAGAGCTGAAAGGGAAGGTGGATAAGGAGGTGTCCGGCCTGGGACTTGGCACAAGGACAAGGACTTGCTGCACAACCTGCGGGAGGGTGACGGTTTGTTTCAACCAAGGGGCGATGATGTCGAGTGCGTCCACGGCGCTGTAGAAATCTGCTTCCAAGCCCATTTTGCTGTAATGTGGGTCGTCAGTCATGCGACACGGGCGGTGTGAAGGATGTGCAGGATATGAGAATCGACGACTTACGGAATGCGTTGCAGCGCACGATAGCCCACGTCAAGAGCCATGGCCAGGTGTTCGTCCCGGTCGTTGAACCGAAACTCGCCGTTGTTCTACAAGTGGACACGGGTGAGCCAGATGCGATTCTCGATCGAGCGCGACTTACCTTGTCGACATCGAGAAAGTCCCCACATTTCAAGGAACGTATGGACCGGGCGGGCAGCAGCATTTCCTCTGCCACTGGCGCGACGATGAGATGCAGAGCCAACGAGACTACGCAGAGGACGGGCCATGTCCAGAAGCGAGGGGGGTAGGTTCGGGTGAGACGGCCGAGCTCAAAGTTGGCGAGGATGAAGAGTTTGTGAATCGGGGCGAGGAGGGCGTCGGGGATGACCAGTGGCCAGCAGGACATGAAGGGGTTGAGGAAGCGGAGGAGGAAGTGGTACCGCGGCAAATGTGTCTGGAGCTTCAGCAACACCACGACGAGGGCGAGCTCGATGGGCAAGCCCGACATGAGTTGACCCATGGCGTCGTGACAGTAGAAGGCCAAGACCCAAGCCAGCGCGCGGTGGAGCGTGCTCCCCATCCCCAGCCATGTGGTGGACGGTGGCGGTGGCGGTGGCGGTGGCGGTGGCGGTGGCGGTGGCATAGCGGAGAAGAATGAGAGAGGATGGATGTTGTTGCGGAAGGAAAGACGGAGAGATGCAAGAAGATGGATGGATGCGGATGCGGATGCGGATGCCGGGGCAATTGATGGAATTGATGCCCTGGAGATGAGATGGGCATTGGATTGATGGAGGTGAGATGTGTGAGTGTTTGTTGCCCTGGGCCAAGAAGGAAAGGAAGATAGATGTACGGAAGAGATGGAAGAGATGGAAGAGATGGAAGAGATGGATGGGGATGGATGGGGATGGATGGGGATGAAATGACAATCTCTCCGGTACAGCAGCTGCGCCCGACCATGCCTGAGATTGCCACGCCACGGCACCTCCACTTGAATCAATTTGGGCCATCAATAATTCATGGCGCAATTGATTCATCTTTGACGTCCGGATGCGTCGACAGTCCGTTTGTTCATTCCTCTTTGTTGATATGTCGAGACTCTGACATTTATTCTTTCAGCATCTCAACGTGCTCATCTCGACATCAAGATTCGAACTACCATGGTGAATACGAGGGCAATGGAAGCCCGCCGCCTTGCACAACAACAACAAC
>JYJE01005374.1:0-70402 GCA_000983655.1 Zymoseptoria brevis | reverse complement strand
TATTACTAAGTAAGTCGTTAAGGTAGTCGTCCTTAGTAGTGCGCTAAAGGCTATAGTCGTAGTAGAAGTCCGATAGGGATAGTAAATCGACTATAGAGGAGTTGCTAATATCGTCTATTTTAGAAGTTAAGGGTAGAGACAAGCGATAAAGTTAGTAGATTTATATTAAGCTTAAAACAGGGCCGATCCGGATAATTCTTTTTTTTACGTATAGCTAATAATACGATCTGTCGGTCCTAATATCGCTTTACTTATAGTAGATAATGTAGTAGTACATTAAGTAGTGTAGAAGGTGGAAGGGCGGTAAGATAGAGTCGAATTTGCAAGTCTCGGCATAGTATACGAGCTATACGAGCTTAGTCACCTCTATCCGGTCGTTCTTTCCTGTTGTTCTCCCCCTAGACATTTGGATCTCTTCTTGAAGTCTGCAAGCTCCGATGGTGGGGAAGAAGAGTCGAGCTTGAGCCGCATGCTGAGGTGGGATCTTGATCTTTTTCCCAACCAGATCCTATCCTCTGCGTAGAGGTGGAGACGAGGCGGGACGGAGGACGGGAAGCATTGCATGGCATTGGCGTCGATCGGTCAGGTACCTTCCATCCAGTGCATTCACCTTCACCTTCACTGCCACCTTCAACTGCCACCTCACTGTCGCTTCCTCCTCATCCTCCTCCTCCTCCTCCTCCTCCTCCTCCTCCTCCCTCCGCCAGTGCCTGCTGTTGTCGTCGTCCGAGAGACCGCGTCGTGGTTGCTGTGGTCCGCTCTCCTCCTCCCCTCTCCTCTCATATCACCCCACCACACCGCCCACACCCTCTGCCTCTGCCTCCACCAGACACCTCTTACGAAGCAGTTCACCGCCCTCGTTCTTTTACCGCCCGCACCGCACATAGAACCATACAGACGCCAGCGTTGCACAGATAGACCCCCAGCACGTTCCGCAAGACCGGCCTTGCGGCCTTTGACCCAGCATCCTTCTACCTGCCACCAGCTTCCACCGCCATCATGTCTCCTCAGCAAATCACCAATCGAACCTACCACCTCCTCCCACTCAAAGACGATGGCTCTCCCGATCTGCCCGGCGAGCCTCCATACATCTACCTCTCGCCGCCCACGCTTCCACACTACTGCATCCGCTTTCAGATCGAAGGTACCAGCTCGATATGCAGAGAAGGGAGCCTCTGGGTGAACATCCCGCCCAAGGGTGAGAGCTTCGACCGCAAGAAATTTCACGAATACAAGTATGCATCTCCTCTCTGCCATCCTCGGACCGTCTGCTGACCATCCAATCCCAGATTGGTTCCCAGCTTCACCAAGTCCCTCGAGATTGACGTGCCCGTCTACTGCGCCGGAGCCTTCGAGTTCTATTGCTCCTACACGCCTCTCCCACCCTTCACCACAGGCACTCCCGAGGTGCCCAAACCCACACGAACAAAGTCCCACTACATCGATGTCTCGCCCAAGTTGCACGTCGACGACTCGCCGCTTCCTCTCGACTCCCTCTCCGTCATCTCAGTCCTCTCCAAGTTCATGGGATCATATCCCGAAGATTTCAACCGCCATTTGCACGGCATCAGCGAAAGAGGTTACAACATGGTCCACTTCACACCGTTGATGATGCGAGGTGACAGCAATTCGCCGTATTCCATCTACGACCAGCACACCTTTGATAAGACCATTTTCCCCAAAGGCGAAGCTCAAATTGAAGAGATGGTCAAGAACATGGAATATCAGCTCGGCCTTCTTAGTTTGACGGACGTTGTCTGGAACCACACGGCCAACAACAGCAAGTGGTTGGAGGAACACCCCGAATCGGGCTACAACATCAAGACTGCTCCCCATCTGCAGCCAGCCTACGAACTTGATTCGGCTTTCTTGCAGTTCTCGTCTCGGCTCAAATCGCTGGGTCTGCCAACCAAGCTCAACAACACCGACGATCTGCTCCGAATCATGGACGGCGCCAAAATCCATGTCATTGGAAGTTGCAAGCTGTGGGAGTTCTACGTTTGTGACGCCGAGAAGGATGCTCTCGCTACAGTCTCGGCATGGACCAACGGACACATCGATTTTGACGGCAACGTTCCAGACGATATTGCCTCCTGGCAACTCAAGGGAAAGGCGGATTGGATTCGGAACAACTGCTGTCCAGGAACAGACCGCATGGGTGAGCGATTCCGTCGCCGTGTTGTGCCAGAACGCGGAGCTGCTCTCTTGCAGAAGCTATTCGGTCGGTACAACTCCCAGGTCAACAGCAAGGCTGATGAGCGTGCTGCTTACGGCACCATGCACAAATTCTTGAATGAGCTCAACCTCGACTGGTACAAGGAGTACGACAACGACGTTGCCGCCATCATGGAGCAGGTCTTCAATCGTACCAAGTACATGCGCCTGGAAGACAATGGTCCCAAGATTGGCGAAATCACCATCCAGAACCCACTCATCGAGACATACTTCACTCGCCTGCCAGTCAACGAGACGACTTCGAAGCACGACCCTGATGAGCTTGCATTGGCCAACAATGGCTGGGTGTGGGCTGCCGATGTCATGCGTGATAATGCTGGTCCCAAATCCAAGGTCTACCTCCGGCGTGAACTGATCGTTTGGGGTGACTGTGTGAAGCTGCGTTATGGCTCTGGTTCGGAGGACAGCCCGTTCCTGTGGAAGTTCATGACCGAGTACACCCAACTCATGGCCAAGCACTTTCACGGTTTTCGCATTGACAACTGCCATTCCACTCCCCTCCACGTCGCCTCTCACATGCTCGACGCTGCTCGCCATGTCCAGCCGAATCTCGTCGTGGCCGCCGAGCTGTTCAGCGGTGACGAAAAGATGGACTTCCTCTACTGCCAAAAATTGGGCATCTCCTTCCTCATCCGCGAGGCCATGCAGTGCTGGTCGACTGCTGAAATGTCCAAGTTGGTGCACATCAACTCTGGTCGTCCTATCGGGAGCTTTGAGGTCGATGACATCTCCGGCACCGACAAGCCGATTGCCAGCGAAGCTGCGACCAATGGCAGCACTCCTCAAGGACGCGAGATCACCCACAAGATCATTCCCTCAAAGATCCACGCCCTGTTGATGGACTGCACTCACGACAACGAGACTCCGGTGCAGCGCCGCGATGGTCGTGATACCCTTCCAACCTCTGCATTGGTGGCCATGTGCGCATCCGCTTCAGGCTCCGTCTTTGGTATGGACGAGCTGTACCCGCAATTAGTCGAGCTTGTTCACGAAACCCGCCATTACACCTCTCCCTACAGCAACGGAGCCGCCATGAAGGTCGGTCCTTCTGAAGGTACTGGTGGCATCAAGCGCTTGATGAATCAGCTGCACACCATCATGGGCAAGGACGGCTACGACGAGAGCTTCGTGCACCACGAGGGCGAATACATCACTGTCCACCGTCTCCACCCCAAGTCGAGAAAAGGATACTACCTCATCGCCCACACTGCCTACCCTGGCTACGGCAATGGCAACGCTGGGTTCGGGCCGCAATGGCTTACTGGGACCAAAGCGAAGCTCCTCGGCGCGTGGAATCTCGAGGTCGATCAAAGTGAGGAGGCCAAGAAGGCTGCCGCCAACGACAACGTCTTGCGGGGTGTACCCAGCAAGACCAAGGACCTGCGCGGTGTGACTGTCGAGGCTCGCGGGGATGATACCGTCGTCTCTGTGCCGAGCATGTTCCCACCCGGCTCCATCGCCATTTTCGAAACTTGGATTCCAGGCGCTGAGCACAGCGAAGGTCTGGACAAATACCTCACCACTGGTGCCCGTCAAGCTTTCAAGGACTGCAATCTCAACGACATCAACGCCATCATGTATCGCGCCGACTCCGAGGAGCACGCCATGTCTCACGGTGCCGATGGCGTGTACACAGTTCCAGGCATAGGTCCTCTGGTGTACTGTGGACTGCAAGGTTGGTGGTCTGTTCTTCGCGAGGTTGTCGACCACAACGATCTCGGCCACCCGATCTGCAATCACCTCCGCGAGGGTCAGTGGGCGCTGGACTACATTGTCGGTCGCTTGGACAAGCTCGTACAACGACAGGACGGCATCTACAAGAATCTTGCAGCTCCTGCAGAATGGCTTCGACAGCGATGTGATGCCATCCGCAACGTTCCAAGCTTTCTGCTCCCCCGCTGCTTCGCCTTGATCATCCGCACTGCCAAGAAGGCCGCTCACGAGCGCGCCATTGAACAGATGCACCCCAACATCCAGCACGGCCAACGTTTCCTCAAGTCGCTCGCCATGGTTTCTTGCCAAGTTCAAGGATACATGGATAATGCTAAGTTGTGGCCAGACAAGCTCGATCCCTCTTTGGCTGCCGGTCTGCCGCATTTCGCGCAAGACTGGGCTCGTGTGTGGGGTCGCGATGTCATGATTGCCATGCGTGGACTTCTCACCTGCACCGGGCGGTACGATGAGGCCAAGGAGCATCTGCTCGCTTTCGCCAGCATTGTCAAGCACGGCATGATCCCCAACTTGGTCAACTCTGGCAAGCTCCCACGTTACAACAGCAGAGACTCGGTTTGGTTCTTCCTGCAAAACATCCAAGACTTCGTCGCCCTCGCACCCAAAGGATCGAATTTTCTTCAGGAGCGCGTGCGTCGCCGCTTCCTGCCATACAAGGACGACTGGTTCCCTCACGATGACTCTCGTGCATACTCGCAGACCAGCAGCATCGAAGATGTCATCCAGGAATGTCTGCAGCGCCACGCTTCTGGCATGCACTTCCGCGAGTACAATGCCGGGTCCGACCTCGACAGCCAGATGAAGTCGGAAGGTTTCAATATCGACATCGAGGTCGACTGGAACAACGGCATCATCTATGGTGGTAACGAGTGGAATTGCGGCACATGGATGGACAAGATGGGAGATTCTGCCAAGGCTGGCAACAAAGGCCACCCAGGTACTTCCCGAGACGGCGCGCCAGTGGAAGTAACCGGTCTACTGTTCAGCTGTCTGCACTGGGTCGATGGACTGAAGTCCGCCGGCAAGTTCAAGTACGATGGTGTCACCAAGCCGGACGGAACTTTGATCACCTATGGTGCTTGGGCAGCGAAGATTCGCAGCAGCTTCGAACACCACTACTACGTTCCAGCTGATCCTGCCAAGTTTGGCGAGTATGATGTCGACCCAAAGATTGTCAACCGCAAGGGCATTTACAAGGACGTGCACCGTTGTAAGAAGGAGTACCGAGACTACCAATTGCGACCGAACTTCCCTATCGCCATGGTCGTTGCTCCGGAGCTCTTCGATCCAGCGCACGCCATTGGCGCCCTGGAGATCGCCGACAAGTACCTGCGTGGACCTACGGGTATGGCGACCCTCGATCCTGGCGACATGGAGTACCACCCCGACTACATCAACAGCGACGACAGCGACAACTACCAGACTGCTCATGGACGCAACTACCACCAAGGACCCGAGTGGTTGTGGCCTACCGGGTTCTTCCTTCGTGCTCTGCTCAAGTTCGATCTCAAGCGTCGTAAGACCAAAGAGGAGCGTGTCGAGGCCTTCCAGCAGGTCACTCAGCGCCTTAATGGCTGTCGTCAGATGATCCACGACTCTCCGTGGCGAGGTCTCACTGAGCTTACCAACCGCAATGGCTCTTACTGCGGTGACTCGGTAAGTTGGCCTAATGACCACGAATCCCTTGAAATTATACTGACATATCTTCTCGCAGTGCCCAACTCAGGCTTGGTCCGCAGGGTGCATAATAGACCTCTACGACGATGCGAGCCGGACGACGATGGACATGCAATGAGCGATGTGTGCGATGACTGACACTATGATCCTGATGAGCGCCTATCCGAGGCCGAAAGGGCACGGGCGAGCTCGGATTGGGCAAAAGTATTCTTCCTCTTCTCGTCCCTATTCATAATGGTCATGGTCACCTGTATGTAACCTAGAAATGACTACCTAGATTTCTGCTGTTCTCTCTCTTCATCTCACCATGCAAACCGCTCTCTCAAATATCAGATCATTCACGCCGGCAACCTCTTCATCCCACCGACGAGATCGTCTACAACTCCTGCTTTGCCAGCCATACTGCAGTCGCCACCTGCCCCGGACATGACTTCGAGATGGGATCATGCTCATATAAACGGTTCAGCAACCACGATACCGAACTGTTCGCCACGCCATCCGCCAACTCCAACCAATGCTGATTCGTCACACGTGGATCATCTACCCCACGCATTCGATCCATTCGCCGATACGATCGAATTGTAGCCCCACTGGTTCCCATACTTGAACGGCGACCGGACGCCCAGCTTCGCAAATCCTTCCAACCCGAGCACGCCGTACAGGACCGTAAGCGGATCCCAACTCTCCCGTGTCGTGCTGCAGCGACCTACGTACCATTCGTAGGCTGCTCGCACAGGGGACTCAAAGGGAGTGGTGGTGCGGAGATCTTGGCCGGAAAAGATGGTCTCGCCGAGTTCGCCGCCAGAAAAGGTGATGGGTACGGAGCGCGGCCAGGAGCGGAGGATGGTGGCTGTGGCGTTGGAATCTTGACCGCCGAAGTTGAATTCCCATCCGGGTTCGTAAGGGTCTCCTTGCTTGCGGCCGGGTTGGTATCTGCCTCCCATCACCACGAGCTTGGCGACTTTGGAGGTCACTAGGTCCAGGCCGGAGGTGGAGGAGAGCAAAGCGGCGAGGTTGGTTAGGAAGCCGATAGAGATGATAGTCAGACTTTGGGGCTCGGAGGCCGTGAGGAGGGTGTCGTAGAGAGACAAAGGATCGGGTGTGTCGATCGTGTCATCGAGGGAGCGTGGTCATTGGTGAGATATCTTGCTGGCGAACTCGGAGAGACTTTGATGGAGGAAGTGTTAAATTTTGCAGAAGAACTCGACGATCGATGCTTTATCTTACGTGAACGCCCAGGAATCGGCAAACGTCTCGTTCGTGATGGGACGAATAGCTGCGATCGGCACATCTCCGTTCCCATAGTACGTGTTGATGACCTAAATGAAGGTCGTGAGCGCATGAAATAAGCGACGCCAGAACACACGCGAGACGAACACTAGTGGCTAAAGCACCATGTTTGGAGTTTGTATTGATCATCACTCCTTTCAAGTCGCAGAGACCGCAGTTGTGCAGCATATTGGCCACTGCGAGGGCGCCAACGTCGTGGACATCGGAGAAGATCGATGATGGGGTTTACTCTGCAAGCGACGAGAGTTGAGGAAGCAAAGATGGAGAGAAATGATGTTGATCTCATCGCATCGAGGTTGTTCTTTGCTCAAGGTCTCTCGACCTGTTGAACAGTCTGAAAGTAGGTCTTGATTGTCTCTTGACTCCAAACGTCCAGGCGAAACTTGGGGCTGATGGGGCGTCGCATAGCTTATCGCATGGCCGACACATAGTAAATTGGCTCAGACATAGATCCTACCTTATGGCTGTGTGGTAATAGGCCCAGGAAAAAGCACGCCGGTCTTTCGGCAAGACGGCAATCGGATGCACGTGTAAGGTGATCTCATGCATAGCGCTTGAAGATGCATATTAAACGGAGCAAGCAGGGTAGATTAAGGACATGAAGTGACCCAAGCATTTCAAGTCGACATCAGTTGTATCTCCTTCTGTGATCGGCCAGAGACCATGCCTGGCAATGCTTTCAACTTCTTCACCACCACAACGTCCACTTCAAAGCTCAATTGTCAGAAAAGCAGCCAGGGACTTTCGCCAGCCGTAGTGCTCGAGTTCGACATTGAGGATCGGTGCTAATAGATGTTGAAGAAGAGTGACAATATTGAAGGAGCGGGTTGATACTTGAATGTGGTCGATTTCCTCCACCAAGACTTCGAGTCATTCTCGTGTCATCAGTCGATACGTAGCCTGGCGATACAATGTCGGAACATCGGCTGCGCTCGGTAGACCTACACCGGCCACCGGGCTTCTTGTGAACTAAATCCTCGGGATGGGTTGCCACGCCTTTAGACGTTGTTGTCGGAAAGCGTTGTCTGTTCATTGCCGTCAGTGCTAAGTCCCCTGCGCGCCGTTCTTCATAGGTTTTTCAAGGCAAAGTCGTCGACATTCTCATCGAGCGGCAGACACCGGAACGTACCAGAGACCGCGGCAGGCAGGGCATGCGCATTCGTCACTTATTGTTGGCCAGTGACGCTCGGCTCTTTTGTTTGGACAACGAGAGCGTGAGGCGGTTGATGTACATGTACAGCTTCCATCACCGAAGCATGAATTCACGCTGTCTCCAGCTTCCTCACCATGTCTTCGGAGGCGAAGATTTGCCAGGCCGGAATGTTGAGATGCCTGTTCGTATTTCTTTTCATGATGGCTGCTCCTGTGGAAGGATTGAACGGAGAATGAAGTGAAGTCTCAAGGTCGATTCGTGCGGGACAAGTGCCGAGGATGAAACGGCGTAGTTCTACTAGACTCATCAATGTCATTGCCATCACGGTGTCATGCATTGTTCATCACCCTCGACACCTCCCTCCGCGAACTCTCGTATGCATTTTCAGCGAAGGCCAGCCATGTCCATCATCGTGCTGAATTGTGGCCCCGCCGAGTGACTTTCGAGACCGACCATCATCGCGAGCATTTCATCTCCCTTCCCCCCGCCTGGCGCGGTGCCATAGACTCTCTCTCCCAACATACGAACCTTCATAGGCATCTGTGTATCTTTCCAGGTCTCTTGAATGTCCGACTTCTCCTGCGCGCCCGCGAGGGAGAAGCCACCCTCATCCTTCGAGAAGCGAATGCATTGCTCCAGCTTCGCGTCGGTCCACCAAGGCGGAAGAAAGCCCTCGACTGCCTGAGCTTTGCGGATGAATTGGCGGAATGCGGGTATTGACGTGGATGAGCCATCATAGATTGTTCCCGGCATCGTGTCGCCATGAAAGAAGTACATGTCTTCCTGGCGCATGCGAAGCGTGTCGATGAGGATCTTGAATGTCTCCTCCTCGGAGCGGTCGTGGAGGAAATTGTTGTGGTAGATGGCGGTGAACGGTTTCGAGTCGGACCGCTCTGGCACTTCCGCGCCAGTGGAGGGCCCTTCATCTCCTCCATTGCCGGCGAGCTTTGCGCAGCTTTTCTTATGAACCTTCCAGTGCGCGGTCTGACAGGCTCGATTGCAATACGAAGTGCTTTTGCACTTCGCACACCGCTTCAGCGAGCTGGCCGGTTTGTCGCACTGGCTGCATTTCGGTGAAGAGCTGGTATTGGATGGAGTTGCAGTTGCAAAGCCGGCGGAAGACATCGTGAGAGGACGAGTGGAAGTCGGGCTGGGTATTCTCGGTCAGGACATCCGGATGTCCATTATCATGTCGATGGATAAAGCAGAGTAAGGTAGGTAGATGCAGCGAGGACGGTGTGGCGCGGCGGAGCGGGGCACAAACATCAACAACGATCATCGACGAAACAGTGGTCAAATGCTTGCTGCGGTTGATGACCGTCGCAGTCTCTCCCAACGACAATCCGATACATACACGCGCATATCAGAAGATGCAAGGTGTTAAGCATGCAGGTTCTCGCTTCCACCCTCCCGTTGTCCCAGCATACCGATGCCTGGACTCACGACTCCCTGCAATAAGTGCCCGGAACGCAAAAGTGATCATCGACCGGCTTCTCCTAAAGATACACGGGCTTCAGGTAGACATCCGCGCAGCTGGCTGGGGCTGGCGTAGTGTAACTAGTACTTGATGCGGAAGAACAGCTGAGGGTATCCGTGCCACCAGTCACAGACTATCTGTCGGTCAGCGGCGCTCATTTTGCTCAGGGAAACCGACACCCACCGATCCAGCCTCCAAATTCATCGTTGAACGTGCCCGGTGCGCTGAGGGAGGTCGTCCATTGCAGGCCAGTCTCGTTGATGAAGAAACCCGAAACGCTCGGCTGCGTTCCGCTCACGCCCGCATTGACCCTCACTGGCTGCCACGCCGCGTAGAAATTGGTGTTCTCGGCCATCGAAAGACCCCACGGAAAGTCATTGCCGAAATCGAAGAGGGCATTGTAGAACTGCTGTCCGTTGGCCGTGAGGTTCGTGGGGCCCAGGTATCCAATGCGAGAGGAGGGGCCTTCAACGGTGGAGAAGACGCTGGAGGAAGGGTCAGTGGGGGACCGACTCGATGTGCCAGGGAGGCAAGACTCACACATCGCTCAGGCCGGCACCGGTGTGGTAAGAGGAGCTTCAACGTATCAGCGGGGTCCCGTCCAGAGGATCAGAAGAGCGCTCACATCCAGAGATTGTTATACTGGCTCTTGCCATATCCGACCAACTTCAGCTCTGTCTTGAGGTGATACGCCTGAGTAGTGTTGAGCGCCGCGGTGACGATCGAGGCGATCGCGAGGAGCAACAGAATGGGTTTCATTGTTGAGATTTGCCGCGCTTGTTGTTGTCGTTGGTTGAGAGAGGGTGATGTCCGAGAGTCGCCGATTTCGAAGCAAGGAGAATGCGCATCGCCTTTATGCAGTCGCACCCTTGCCAGTCTGCACTCGCTGCCGCCGACAAGGCGTGTGCGCACGAAGAAACAAGGTAGGGACAGACGTCACTCGTCGAGCAGGATCCCGTCCTGCGTGCGACCCGGTTACAAATTGGAGAAACATCGATCGTGCGCGGTCGGCGCGACTGACCACTTTCTGCTGTACTGGGCGTGCTTTCGTGTCGCACATTCGGGGCCTTGGCCATGGGGACGTCCTAAGACATGGTTCAGACTACGTCTGGAATCTCTACACTTCCGCCATGTGCGTGTGGCAACGACCGAACATTGGGTGAACATGGTGTTCACTACAATGAAATGGCTCGCAACAGCAGTGCGTCCCATCCTTTAGCTTTCCAGCCATCCTTCAGACATGACCCTCATCAAAGACGATAGTGCGATTGCTCCTGCATTTGCCTATTCAGTCCGCTAGCGGAGTATCATAGCTCCAGCGGTCCGGTGCGGCGCCGTTGGGTTGGTGCTGTGTGATCGGCATACTGCAGCTTGATCTGCCAATCGAACACCGCCAATTGTTGACCACTGCACGTCAAGGTGAGACTACTGCTCGAGTTGCCTCGAACGACGTCCACCGTCGTCCAACGAACCACCGCGTTGTGCTTCCGGTGCTCCGCATCGCATATGGTTAAGAGGTTGGCCTGCACGCCTCTCCTCAAAAGGTCCTTGATCCCTCTCGCGTGGGGTCTGCATATTTTCTCATCATAATTTCAATCAGTAGGCAGTCATTTCGAGAACCTCTGTCGTGATGGGCATCATCGGTAACGTGGGCAATGGCTTGGTCAAGCTCACCGTCATGGCGTGGGACAATGTTCTCGCTGTGGCGAACCTGGTGACTCCTAAGCTCAAAGAAGGACATGTCGTGCCGAAAGGTGTTCCTGGGCATAATGGCAAGTGGCCGGAGTACATTGCACCGAAAGACGGCGACTCGAGGTCTGCTTGTCCGATGATCAACGCCATGGCAAATCATGGCATACTACCGAGAGATGTAAGATATCAGCGTTTCGTCGATGAGCTCCAAGCTGACGTGGTCAATTCGCAGGGCAAGAACATCACCTTCAAAGAGCTCAACAAGACCGTCCGACAGACCTTCAACTTCGCCGACTCGTTCTGCTTCTTTGTCCCAAAATTTGCGGCCGACTTCTTGAACAAGTCTTACTCGAGGGACACCTTCGATCTTGCCGAGCTGAGCCTTCATGCCCCAAATGCCATCGAACACGATGCCAGTCTCACCAGGCACGATGCGGCGTTGCAGCCAGATCAATCGAAACCGGACCTTCAGCTGGTGGACGAGCTGCTGAAGGAGGCGACGCAGAAGACCACAACGGGTGCACCTCAGATGACGAAAACCGATCTGTCGAGAGCCCTTTCCAAGAGAAGAGCAGAAGCCAGGAGCACAAACAAAGACTACACAGAGTCCAAGTTCCACAACCTGTTCGGGAGTGCCAAGTATGTTGAAGATCTCCTGAGGATGGGCCACTTTGCTGATGATTTCCGCAGCTCCGCAACCATGTTGACAATCTATGGCGGCCTTGTCGAGGATCTCCGCCCGATGTTGACCGAAGAACGCTTCACAGAAGGCTGGGAGCCGCGAATCCACGACCGCTTTGGGCTGACCATGGCCAAGTTCAACTTCACTGTGCTGCCGGTGGAGCACAAAATCGACGTGAAGCCATATGCGAAGCAAGAGAACTAGGCATGTCACTGATGGCGCGTGGTCTCGAGTCCTGCTTGAGATGACCCGCAGGCTTTTTATCATTCATGCTTCGTTACATCGTGACACATCCCACGCCATACATCGCCCTCTCTACATCTCCTTTGACCAGATACCAATCCGCCCTTCTCTCCGCGAATTCGTAGACCTCCTCCGTCGTGATGATTCCATGATACCGCTGCGAGTCCGCGATGATCGTTGCAAGCTCCTTGGCCTGTAGACTTGTGGGCGTCGCTTTGCCTGACAGCCAGCTTTCCCTCTTTGCCGGCACCGCTTTAAGCGCCGCCACACTGTTCCGATTGGCTGCCGTCTTCCCAAAGTATGCTGTCGGAGGATCGATGTAGACGAGATAGATCTGCGACAGCTCCCGCAACGCTTCAAAGTATGGCGTGAGTTGTTTCTGGCGGAGGGTGCTGACGAAAGCGCTGTAGTGGTTGATGTCCGAAATGAGCCGAATTGCGCCGTCTACTGAAATACGTTGTCGTTTGAAATGCTTACACAGCACTGCGAAGAGCCGGAGCCCAACTTCTTGGTTGAAGACGTCGAGCATGTTCTTGTCCGTACTGCCGACAAGCATGCCCGAGTGGCCGCTGACGACATCGACAACCTGTTTGGCGGTTGTGCTCGGACCGACGTCCGATATCTGCGAGGCTGGGCTGAAATCGGTTGGCGTCTGATTGGTCGCACAAATATACTCCACCTCATCCATCAGGACGTCGATGCCTTTGTTCAGCCCGGCGGCCACGCGTTCGTCGAGCATTTGCTCAAACTTCTTCTTCTCTTTCACTGCCGGGTCGAGGAAGTCGTCGCGGTCGACCAGTCTTGGGGCCACCAACTCCTGCGAGTAGAAGACGTCGATCATTTGTTGAATCAGATCACCGACGTTTACCAGTTCGAGGAATGTGACCAGTGGCTCCACACCAGCGTGCGCATTCGTGTCCAGTGTTTCGCGCGTTTTCGCCGTCTCCTTGAATTTGACCTCCCGCGGATTGTACGTCCCAAGATGCGTGACTGCTTTGTCGAAGCCATTTTTGATATGGCGGGATCCCAAAATTTCCAGCATCTTCACGAATATGTTCCGACACTGTCGTTGTGCTTCTTGTCCTTCGTCTCCTCCCATTTGTGCCATCAATGCTGCTCGTTCGATGGATGCCTTTGCGAGATGCGTCAGGTTCAATGCGACTTCGATACTGAACAATGACTTGATACCCTCCAGTTTGGAGTTCATGATGGCCGCCTTAGCTGCTAGCTCCGTCGTGGGAGCTTCTTGTTGAGGCGTCGTGGTACGTATCGGCGGCGTCCTCGGTCGACCGTCCAGATCGTCCAAATTCTGCCGACCGGTGACTGCCGCGGATTTCGCGGTGCTGAAGGGTGACGATATCGGGAAGGCATTGACCGGCATCATTACCACCTTTCTGAACGATGAAAGAAAGTCCCTCTTCGCCGCCTGACGATTGATGTTGGACATGAAGAATGATTCTGTCGACGCCTCCTGCTCTGACAGCTCCTTCTCCCACTGATCGACATCCGCCTCAGCCTTGCTTCGGAAGACTTCGAACTCCTCAGCGAGGTACAGATCGATGTGCTTGTCAAAACAACGGACCAGAACTTGCTTCGAGCGGTCGGCGAAATCAAGCGGAGATGCTTTCGTCGATCTGAGAGATGCCATCAATCGCAAAGCCTGCCCAAACGTTCCGGCCACCGCCTTGACGTAGGTTCCGTTGCCCTTCGCATGCGCTTCGTGAAAGAGCACTGTCAAATACTCCGCAATCACATCCTCGCATACACGCGCCCAGAAAGCGGTCAACACATCCACGCTGTGTGGGAATACTCTGTCGATTACATCTGCCTGTTCCACCATAACCGAAGCTATTCGTTCAAAAAATCTCTGTGAAGGGTTGAGGTCGACATGTCCTGAGGCTACGTCCTCCAGACAATCCAGCGGGTTGCCGGCCCGGCGAGTCTTGGTCATGATGGAATGGTTTGAGATGAAAGAATCAACTGCCGCAGCACCTCCATTCAGGGAGACCATGACATGAGCATATCGGCGCATTCGGCCATCCACATCACTCGCCGCGCACCCTTGTGCGAATTCTTGCAACACCGCATTCTCAAACACACCAATCATAGTGTCAAGCCGCTGTTCTCGTTCTGCTCTACCGTGTGAGAGATCACATTGAGCAAATCGCTTGAGATTGGCCAGAATCTGGGCCTGCTGTTCGGGATCCCGGTACGTTCGGTAGATGAGCGCATCGGAATGGCCTTTCGATTGCGCGAGATCGAAGTATATTGGACCCAATGCGCCGTAGATCTTTCCAAATTCGTGTCTGGCATGACCTCGAATTGATTTCACTCGTTTGAAGATCGACAGCGCTGTGGGCGCATCAGGCGGAGCGGAAGATATGGCCGCCTCACTGGATCCATCCGACAATCTGCCCTTGCTCTTCTGCTCTTCAAAACTGGCATCGAATAGCATCGTGCTCACCGAGTGTTTTCTTCCAATCCCAGTGAATCCATTCGCGCTCCCTGGATGTGCGATGGTCCTGTCTGCATCATCCGTCTGTTTCGTCCGCTGTGTTTCCGTCTTTCGTTTCATAGACTCTTCCATTCGCTGTCGGGCTTCTGCCTCGTCCCACGCCCTCATCGCATTCAGCTTCTGGATCCATCTAGTATCGTCGTAAACCATCTCCTGCAGTCTCCGGGACACTCTGGCGAATCTCAGCAGATCCGAGACTGGAAGGTAGTCCAAGATCGTCGCAATCAACTCGGCAGGCAACAGCGGCTTCGAACCAGCCAGCTGCGTAGCTCGCAGCGACGCGAGCACATTCTCGCTGCTACTTCCATTGATCTGAGCCTTTTTGAGTGCATCCAAGTGAGAGGGGTTGCGGGAATGGCGCTTCTGGTCCTTGAGCTGTTGCGTGATGAAATTTGGTGTGGACCGTCCACTCATGATGATGAATGTCGAAGCACGACACCTCACCGCATCCCGATGGTGTGTTCAGGGTACAATCACATGCTTGGATGCTTTGGATGTGACTCCAGAGAGTTTGAAAGCGAACATGTGGCTGCAGCACTAGTAGAACTAACTACACGTGGCTGAGCTGAGGATCTCGCTTGACCGCAAAAGCAGTGACGTCGGCCCTGTTGCTGTCTTTCGGTCAAGATTCGAAACTGGCGGTATGCTTGCACTGAACAACAACACCCCGGCCTATACGACTCAGATCTTTTCTTTCGATGCAATCTGCCCGCTTCTGATGATCCGATTCCACATTACGCCATGATGCAGACGCGATCCGATCCTCCTTCCCTGGTAAAGATGTCGTGCCCGAACGAGTCCGATCTGTGACGAGGCGTGCTAGACCAGTCTGATCGCAGGTTTCGCTGCCCAACCTAAAGTGCCCAGAAGCAGAGCAAGGTAGACCATGTACAAGTGCCGTCGGCAGGCGCGTCTCCGTCACGAGGGACCCAGCCACGCACTCTCATCTTCTTCGCGTCGATGCATCCGCTGGTAGGTTGTCTCACCGCTCTCTTTTCCTTCTTTACAGCGAGTTTCCCGAGTGAGCACATCTTCTCCAACATTTCAATCGCGACTATGTGTTTCATCAAGGTGAAGGAGGAGGAGGAATACTACCGGGTGCCATCACGAAAAGTCAGGGTGGAAAGAAGAAGCAGGTACTCATTGTCACCACCGCCCAGTCGGCCACTACCACCACCCATGATCACAACCTACACCCGGAAGCTACTTCCAATGCCAACTCAAGCGCCAACGGTTGTCCTTCCACTTCCGGAGCCAACTGTCGCGCCGAGCAAAGCGCCAACGAAAGCTCCCTCGGCAGCTCCTTCCGCAGCACCAAGCAAGGCAAGTAAACCAAAGGGCAGAAGGGTCTCTCGGACTATGCGCGGGGGTCTCAGCCGCCTGCCCTTATGCCATTCGTATCCGAACCACTGCTGACCCTTCACCCTTATGTTTTAGGCACCGAGCAAGGCACCAACAGCCGCCCCTAGTAAGGCTCCATCAGCAGCACCCAGTAAAGCTCCTACAGCGGTAAGAAAACCAAAGGACAGAAGGCCTGCAGCTACCCGGGATATCTCTCGGGCTATGCTAGCGGGTCTCAGGCTGCTCGCATACTATTTGACTCCAAACCACTGCTGACCCTCTCGTCCTTCTGTTTTAGGCACCGAGCAAGGCACCAACAGCGGCTCCTAGCAAGGCGCCATCAGCAGCGCCCAGTAAAGCTCCAAGCAAGGGTAAGTCTCTGAAGGGTGCAAGACTTGCGGCCTCTGAGACTGTCTCGGCCTGTTGCAGGTCCAAGTCTGTATCGCTGTGTTGTCCGAACATCGCTGACCCTTATACCTTATGATGTTTAGCACCAAGCAAGGCACCTTCTCGATCGTCGCATTACGTCGAGGTCAACCACGAATCCGACACTGAATCCTCCGACAGCTCCAGCGATGAGACAGACGTGCGATCCCGCACTACTCACAAGACTCAAAAATCTTCTCACACGCGCAAGTCTTCCCATTCGCGATCGAACGCACCTTTATCGGAGTTCTCCCTGCACGAGAAGGAAAGAGAGATTCGGAGGGTGCGTGCGTACTCACGACCGAGCCATGAATTCGAGACATATCGGTATATCGAGGCTCCAGACCCGCCGAAGAGCCGGAGATGAGTGGATGGCTTAGACGTGTAATGGACGCCAATGATGCAGGTCTGCGATCTGTTTGGAATATGTATATACTGCTTTCAAGATTAGCCAGCGTTTCAGCGATTGTCTTGTAAATCACTTATGAATCATCCGTCATTGTAAGAGGTTTTTATCGAAGAACATTGGTTCTCGATCGAATCCGCGTGGCGCACATCTGAGAAAAACGGGCTCAGAAATGCGCCACAACTGTCCCTGCCTGGTATTTGGAAACTTGACCTAGAACTACAATTTAGATGACGACTCATAACGAATGGCTTTTGGTATGTCCAGCAGTGTGCAATATTCAAAAGATGTGAGACGCCATTATGCCCATCCGCGTGTTCCTCAAGGACGCTCCGCAACGCTCGATCGCCTTGGCCACGGACTCGCATGTCCTCATCTTCCGACATAGTCCGTCAATCGCCAGCGCCAGACAAGGCTCTTCCACGTCTATCAGTGAAGACGGAATTCCACGATGCATTGTCGAATTCGCTCCGTGGGAGGGCCAGGACATGACTGGCTACCGCACATTGACCTCTCTCAACATCCAAGGAACACTGGGCCTGGTCACCTTGAACGGCGATGTTTTCCTCTGTGTGGTGAACGGAAGCACGAAAGTCGCTACGGTACGACCAGGAGAGACCGTTCAGCGCATTTTGTCGGTGGAATTTCACTGCCTGAGCAGACCGGATTTTGATCATCTACTCCACGACCAGGTCAACCCATTCCCTACGGACAGCCTCGACGCGGACGGCTACGATCATGGTGGCCATCGAGAGCCTTTATTGGAGCATCCTTGCATGGCGTTGAAGAAGCTGCTCAGTGGCGGCAGCTTTTATTACAGTGCGGACTTTGACCTCACCAAACGAGTGCAGGACCGACCCATGAGTAGCAGCACAGTCGCCATCGACAGTCTGGACGGAGGGTTTTTGTGGAACGCTTACATGATACAGCCATTGGTGGACTTCCGCTCAAGGCTATCTGAGAACGAAAAAAGCGCACTGGACAAGTCTGCCATTTTGACGTCTGCCATCCGAGGATTTGCTGGAACTGTCGCAATCCCGGCTTCCTCCTCTCCCGCGAGGATGGTCCGCACTGGACTGCCTTCGAGTATGACTCTGATCTCACGTCTGTCTTGTCGGAGAGCGGGGACACGATTCAATGCGAGAGGCATTGACGACGACGGGAATGTCGCGAACTTTTCCGAGACTGAGACCATTTTCTCAACCGACAGTCTTTGCTTCTCGTACGTGCAGTGTCGTGGAAGTGTGCCATTATTCTGGGAGCAGGCTTCTGGATTACCTGGCCAGCAAAAGATTCAAATCACGAGATCTGCTGAAGCAACGCAACATGCTTTTGACAAGCATTTTCAAGTGCTGTCCGTCAGGTACGGAGATGTCGTGGTTGTAAACCTTCTCAGTGATGAAAAGCCACAGGAGCAGCAACTCACACGGCAATATCTACAACACGTTGATGCCACAAGCCTCAATCATACGTCGCAGGCTGCAGGAGAACCAGATCACACACATGTCACAGCTGTAAACTATGACTTCCACGCCGAGACCAGAGGTCCGAACGGGTATGAAGCAGCCAGCGGTATCCGACGATGGATTGAGAAGTCTGCCATTGCTTTCGAGTATTTCCTCTCCGAAGACATCGCAGAGGTCGTTACGAAAGATGGACGGCAGCACTCCATACTCGGGCAGAATGACAGAGTCAAGCAGAATGGTGTATTTCGAACGAACTGCCTCGACTGTCTGGACCGAACAAACCTCGTTCAGACCATCATCTCGCAGATTGCATTTGAGATTTTTCTCCGACAGATGCAGGAAAACAGGCCTACATCTGATTTCTGGGCTAGACACGGCATGCTTTGGGCTGACAATGGCGATGCCTTGTCGAAGATCTACGCGGGCACCGGAGCTCTGAAGTCGTCTTTCACCAGGTCTGGGAAGATGTCTTTTGCGGGCGCATTAGCAGACTTCCGCAAGTCCGCTCAGCGGTTTTACATCAATAACGTTGAAGACAAAGGAAGACAGAACACTATTGACATGCTCCTCGGCCGGCTGATGGGACAAACGCGTGTTCACCTTTACGATCCGATCAACGACTTCGTTACCGCAGAGCTCGCGAAAAGATCTCCCGAATACACGCGCGCCGAGAAGATCAGCATTTGGGTCGGCACCTTCAATTTGAACGGCAAAACATCCGGCATTAACGACGACCTCTCCCCGTGGCTGTGCCCTCGCGTCGAGGATGAATTCAGAGTGCCAGAGATCGTGGCAGTGGCATTCCAAGAGATCGTCGACTTGGATGTTCAGCAAATCATGTCGACGGATCCGAATCGGCGACGTGCTTGGGAAAATTCTGTGCGAAAGTGTCTGAATGCTCACGCTCAGAAACATCGTGGTGAAGACTATGTCATGCTGAGAGGTGGTCAGCTTGTCGGAGCATCCTTATCTGTATTCGTCAGAGCCAGTGTCCTACCTCTGATCAAAAACGTCGAAGGTGCGGTCAAGAAGACGGGCTTGAGCGGTATGGCTGGGAACAAAGGAGCAGTCGCGATTCGCTTCGAGTACGCGGACACATCAATCTGTTTGGTGACTGCTCACATGGCTGCGGGCTTTCAAAACTACGATGAGCGTAACCAAGACTATCGCACCATCTCGAACGGTCTCCGCTTCCAAAGGAATCGTTCCATCGAGGATCATGACTCGATTCTTTGGTTCGGCGACTTCAATTACCGCATTGGCATCGAGAATGATCGGGCACGTCAACTCATCAAGAGGCGCGACCTTGGCGAGTTGTACGAGAATGATCAACTCAACATCCAGATGGTGCATGGGAAGTGCTTTCCTCATTACTCCGAGCAGATGCCAACGTTTATACCCACCTACAAGTTCAATCTTGGTACCGACGACTATGATACCTCGGACAAAGCTCGAATTCCCGCTTGGTGCGATCGAATCCTTACACGAGGCGACAACCTTCGACAGCTATACTACGACTCCGCTCCTTTGAGATTCTCGGACCATCGTCCAGTGTGGGGTCTTTTCCAATGCACCGTGAATGTTGTCGCCCAAGACAGGAAGGACCAAATTAGCAAAGAGCTCTACAGAAAACGTCGACCAGACGTTGGCCACCACACAGCCAGTCATGGGCCACAAGCCGTGGAAAGTGACGACGAGTCGCTGTATGGGTACGATAGTATAGAACCCGGTCTCCCACCTGCCAGCTCTGATAAGAGAAAATGGTGGCTAGACAATGGCATGCCTGCTCGGTCAACGGTGCAAGCTCCCGATGCGAAGTATACTTTGAATTCGGCCCGTCCTTCCAACCCGTTCACTCCCACCACGGAGCCAGATTGGATCAAAGTCGAAAAGCCCAACGCACCTCCGTCGCGGAATCCCTCGTCATTACAAAAGAAAGATCAGCCATTTGCCCAGCAGCCCGGCACTCTTGCTTCTCCTGTTTCTCTTAGACCGTCCAACATGGAGTCCGCAGGCCCAGTCCATCTCAAGCAGACCCTACGCAAACCAGCTCCTCCGAAGCCGAACAAGCCCGTAGTGCTGCGTTCTCCTAGTCCAGCCTCGTCCGTGGCCTCGACCAGATCTGTCCCTCCAGTCCCGGAGCCAAGACGGTCGACCACAAGCCAATCTGCGAGGAATGTCATTCCGCCGCCGCCATCAAGAGTCAATAGTGGTACCTTGGTGGCGGATCAAAGAAGTGTTCCGATGCCTCCGCCTCCAAGAAAATTTGTTCCCCAGGTGGATGAACATATCCCTGCCCTACCGCCTAGAAGGCCTACAGCGCCGCTGATGGATGAAAACAGCGAGGAAGAGAGTTTGAAGGACTGGGTCCCGCTGAAGCCGCAATAGTAAAGGTAGCTGTATGATGAATGAACACTTTGTCACTTTCCTGCATCATCCTGAAAGTGAACACATCTTGTGCCACCATTGTGATAGTCATTGTTTCTGAAGCCACCAGATGAACTTGTGCCACCATTGTGATAGTCATTGTTTCTGAAGCCACCCGATGAACGCAAGACAAGACTGCGTCAAGACATGCGAGGTGCGAGAGACCTTTCGTAGCTTTGAACTTTACGTCCTCAATGCAGCAGCTCCCAGGTTTCGTCCCTTTTGATTCAGTTGATCTCTCCTCCTCATAGCCGAGCTCAGTCTGGCCCTCGGATGAAACGTCCAAATCCAGCTATGCCCATTTCCGTAGCATCTCCAATATACTCCTCAATGACTCAATGTACTCCTCCCCTTCGCTCTTCTCCTCTTCAAAGTCATTCTCCCTGTTCTCGTCCTCAATCTTGAGAGAAATCCGTGCCGCCGTTTCCGTACCACATGCGAAGGATTGAATGTGTCTCGTTTCGCGCCGCGGACTTGCAGGATGGAGAGTCCAGTCTGCGAGGTCGTTTGTACGATGGATGAGGTAACTTCGCTGGCTGGTAGAAGGGACCGTGTTGGAAGAAGCGTGGGTCGTATGGGCATGGAGGAGAGGGCGCTGAATGTTCTGGACGATTGTTAAGATACAGTCATTGTGGGGCACTGCGATGCAACGGACCTTTGCTGTAAGACCTGCGGTGTCCTTGAGAAAGCACTGAGACCGCTCCTTATGCAGCGCGTTATATGCATCATCTTGCTTCGTATGTGATGGCCGTGTGTGATACTCATCCTCGTTCAAGGAGCTGAAGGAGGAAGTGCGGCGAAGGCGGGAAAGCCCGATCGACGCCGCAGATCTCATCCGCAAAACCCTGGCCCCGGCCAGAACTTTTGATCGAACTTCGTCGATCACTCTCACTTCTTCAGACCTCGATGTGACACGCGCCGGTGAGGCCAGTCTAGCCACGCGACGCCACGTCTTCACGGATGGCTTTCTCACAGCCCTTCTTTGTGGCTCCGCCCATGCAGATCCACACCGAAGAGCAGATCGAAGCAGCTGACGGCGCGCCCGAGCTCTCCGCCTTTCTCGAGAAATCGTTGAAATATCCGTACCTTCACCCGGATGCCTGGATTGCAGTCGACGGAATTCGCCATGGCCCGAAGAGTGGACCTGAGGGCGGATGGGCTCTACATCACCTTCGAAGGATAGAAGCGGGAATGCGGGGAGAGTCTCTGGCGGCAGAGTCAATGGAAGAGCTGGTCGCGAAATTTGGAGAGGATGTTGTGAGGGAGGCCACCGGTGGGGAGGCCGTCACGTATGACCCGGATGCAGTTGAAGGTGCAAAGGCAGGCGACGATACACGTGTGGACGCGATCGTCGGGCGAAGTCTCTCCAAGAAGGAGAAGAGCATGCTCGAGAAACCGGACCGAGAGTTGACCAAGGCAGAGAAGAAAAAGCTGAGACGAGCACAAGAGAAGCTGGACAGGCAAAGGGAGAGGGAGACGGAGACGGCGCCGAGTTCCTCCAATAAGAAAAGGAAACGCGAGGCGATCGAGGACTGGGCGGACGCCAGTTCCCAGGTAAATGGAGGTGCGGAGGGGAAGGAGTCCGAGGAGGCCATCATCGCCCGTCTGGAAGATCAATGGCAAGATAAGCGAGAATACGAATTGGAGCAAGAGCCCATCGAAGGAGATCACGGAGATCTGGACGGTGCGCCAGTATCACACCAGAACATACCACCGCCCGTGGTTGTGGAGCATGACGCGAATGGTGAGGTGATCGTGCCACCGAAGAAGAAGGCCAAGGTCGAGAGCGAGAAGGACAAAGAGGCTCGTCGACTAGCCAAGAAGGCTCGAAGAGCCGAGGAGCGGAAAGCGAAGAAGAACTGTGAACCTCACCCTGGTGTCGACATCCCCATAATGAAGCGAGAGGACGGAAGGGAGGAAATACCGAAGATGAAGCGGGAAGGTAGCGCATCGACCGAGAAGAAGCTCAGCAAGAAGGACAAGAAGAAGCAGAAGGGCATCAAGAAGGAGGAGGGCACAAGTGCGGTTGCGGAGCCTGCACCTCAAGGCGACAGTCACGGATATCTGGACACCAAGCCCGCAGTACAGACAGGTCCTGGTCTGCCAGATCCTGTCCCGTCTGGCCAGCCGCAATCTGAAGGCCACAAGAAGAAGAACAAGATCAAGATTGAACGGTGAGATGGTCAGGCAGAGCTTCCAAGCCCAATTGCAAGCTGATCGTGGACATTGTCACTTGCGCGAATATGGACATGAATTACTTCTCGTGTTCATATACATGCTGTATACCGTGGCGCGAGTCGTACTGACATCACCCTCACAATTCCTTCCGCGGCTCATCTGCCTTCACGGCGGGCTTCTCGGTCGAGATCTTCTTCTCGCTGGTCCAGCCGACGGCCTTGAGACGCTCGGTGAGGATAGGATGCGAGTAGTGGTACGAGGAGTACATGTGGTCGGCATCCTGGAAGGACGTCAGCTATGGAAGGAGGAGCGCATCGGAACGGACTTACCATTGAGGAAAGGTTCTGGATTTGTAGTTTGATTAGGGAGGTCGCAAGCTCTTTTGCGTAGCCCAGTTTGAGAGAGAAGGCATCTGTAGAGATAACGTCAGTGGACTCATCGTTCATCGTACCGAGGACCTCACTTACCAGCTTCGAACTCGAACTTCCTGGTCAACATGTTCATGCCCAGCTTGACCAGGCTGTCGGTGGGGCTGAGCACTTCATTGAAGAGCAAAAAGCCGATCATGATCGGCTGACCCATGCGACCCCCGAAACCAAACGCCTCATATAAAGACTTATTGTTGATGAACACGCCGAACAGCGCGAACACGTAGAATAAGTGGAAGCTGCTGATACCCAACAACTTGCTTGTGTGTCCCATTTGCCAATGTCCCAGCTCGTGCGCCAGTACGGCCTCCACCTCCGGCGGCGAGCTCTTGTTGATCAAAGTGTCGTACAGGACGATCTTTTTCTTGGTGAATGGCAGACCAGTGAAGTAGGCGTTCGAGTGAGCAGATCGCTTGCTGCCATCAATGACTTGCAATTCGGCAAGAGGGAAGTTGAGCTTCGATGCGAGGGCATTGACACGGTCTTTGAGGTCACCCGGTTCGAGAGGTGTGAGCGTGTTGAACATTGGTACAATCAGGGTAGGGTAGATCGAGATGGCGCCGAGCTGAACAACGAGCATGAAGATCCAGATGTAGAGGAAGAACTTCTCCCCAGTAGACTGGATGATCTTGAGAAAGGCGGCACCGAGCGGGATGCCAAAGGCAAGAGCGAGAGCTTGACCCTTGACGAGGTCGGAGAGGAAGAGTGAGAGTGTCTGCTTGTTGAAACCGAACGACTCCTCCAAGACGAAGTGGTAGTACGTTTCCCATGGAAGGCTGATGAGTTTCTCGGCGAAGCTGTATGCGAAGACAAAGACCAGAGAGTGAGTGATCTCGCCTGAGAAGCGAGCGGGTGCGTATCGGCTGATCCATAGACCCGACAAGGTCCAGAGTCGAGGGTAGGCATCGTGAGTGATGATGAAGTAGTTCTTGATCAATTGGAAGGCGTTGGAGTAGAAGTTGTACTTGGACTTGGCACGCCCGTAGGCTTGGGACTTGTCAAAGGTTTCTTGATCGATTTCCTGCTTGAGTTGCTTGGGCACAGCCGTGCGTTGGAGGACGCGGTGCTGGCGGTACGCGAGGAAAGTCTCAACGGCATACTGTCCGACGGAGAACGAGAGGATGAGTGTCTTCCACGGGATGGTGGGTGAGTCGAGAAACGCTCCAGCTCTTCGTATGAGGTCCATTGGGAAATCGGTACAACGGTGTTGGTGAACAATGTGGAAGGACCGAAGTGTGGACAGCTGTTCGGCGAAGATTAACCACGTTTCATTCACATGCGCATGGGTTGTCTGACGTCGTGAACTGTGAATGCCTGAGGCTCGAGGAATCTACTCTCGACTCTGAACGCCGGACCAGAGCGAATACAACGAAGCCATAGGCGGAGGATGAAAGTTCGTTGCCTGTCAGTCTCTGAAGGTGTCTTCGGCTACGTTGCAGTTGCGCCAAAATGCGGTGCTTTGTTCAGAATCGTCCCGTCGAGGTACACAATGACTTTTCAAATGAATGGAAATGCTTCAGTTACATGCTGTGATGCTATTTACGTCGAATCTCGTGGTACCACGAAAGCGCCTCTCACGCCAACGTAGGCGGCCAGCCGTTAGCTCTGGCACGTCTCGGACCTGCCAGATGGTATTCTCGAGAGAGCGGGCTGAGCATGAATTGACAATATGCGGCCATGCGTCCGGATTGAGAAGGTCTTGAGTTGGTGCCAGGCCGTAAAGGCACGCTCTTTTCACGGGATGGATGAACTGAAAGCAGTATGGCCCATCGCGACCTTGCCCAGCCCACAAGGTAGGTAATCCTCGGTCCCCATCACGTTCCACGAACGGCCACACCCACAGCGCCGGTATCGAATAGCTCCATCAACCCGCTTCCTACACACTCGGCCAGGATCCAGTCGAACTCCAGACCGTAGAAATCTCGCCAGCGTTTTGCCCTTCCGGGTAGAACACCCGCCCATTCACCACGCATTCTCTTCTGTGCGCTGAGGGCATCTCCAGAGACGTTCCCATCCCACTTTTCTCGAAGAATGTCTAGCGTGGCTTCCCTATGTCGAGGAGATAGTTGCTTGAGTAGGAAGACGATATGGAGTCTTGCCTCGGTGAGGAGTCTGAGGTAGAGCCCAGTGGAAGGAAGACTGAAGTTCATCATGTCCCTGAATGACTCCATTCGGCGCATGTCCTTCGCAGCAAGCGCGCTGCCACCGCCGCCACTGTCGTTGATCGCGCCATGGCCTCCAATTGCTGCCAGAGAGCCAGACGGAGCCGAGAAACCTGCTTTCGAGATGGAGCTTGCACCCGGAACCGTGTTATATACGTTTGTGTCGGATGGTAGGGAGGGAATGGTCAGATATCCCGCTGTCATTAGATCGCGGATTTCCTCGCTAGAGAAGATGGAAACGGCTACAGTGGACGATATCGGGTTCCTGTCCATCAAGGATATATACCGGTCCCGCAATGATTCGTCCAAGCCTTCCTCTTCTTGCACTCTCCTCTTCCAGTCCTCGCTCAAGACGACCCCTTCACCGATCGTGCTTCCGCCTTTGCCTCTTCCGGGTATGGTCACCTTTCGAATGCTACCTTTCGCAGTCTCCCTTGCCAGCTCTCGCTCGGTCTCCGTTGGCGACCTGCTCAAAGCAAGCAAGTGGGCCACACTGACAATCGGAGGCAGTCTCTTGCGGAACCGCAGAACCTCGGATATGCGTTCGCTGTTCATTCCGGCAGCCCGATCAGGGATGTCCTCGAAGGTGTGCGATTGAATGTACCGTATGAGCGAGACGATATCTTGTTGAACTTTGCGTGGCGCGAGCGATCGGACCAAACCGCTGTCTTCCAAGCGCTCCTCCTTTTCCGTCTTTTGCACTCCTGGTTTGACGCGCTGGGCCGATGACAATGGCGACTGCGACGACTTTCGCCGAGCAATGAGAGGATTGACAGATTTCGGCATTGCTGCGTTCTGGTCGGCTGCTGTTCTTGTGCTGTAAGTCCTGTTGTCCTCAGCCTCCGTCGTCCAGTGTCTCTCTCAGTCGTGGCCTGCGGCAGACGGTCATCGCTTTGCTGTACCTGTTCTTATTTGTCAGACGCACGTGTTCATCATGGCGAGAGAGTGAAGGTGGAATCTGGCAAGATTCATTGCGATTGTCACCAGCGATGTCCACCAGCCACTTCACAAGCCTGATTCCACCCGCTCTCGCACGTCATTTAGGTCGCGCCACACGTCTCAGCAGAATTCGGGAGCCAAACCGCAAAGTACAACCCAGACGGTACTTACGCTGCCAACCTCCTCATCGTGTCACCCTTAACCCAATCGATGCAGGAATCACAATGCGTTGCCATGTCCTTTCGTTGACCCATCATGTCCTCCCCTAACGCATACGCGCCTCCTACACCCCCCAAAAGTCCCACCCTCCGCAAATCCGCTCCGCTGCAAGCAGCCATGTCACTGAATCCGGAGCCCGCGGATCCCACGGAGCGGGAAGATCAACATCTGTCTCCAAAGTCTTACGCCGAAGCTGCTGAAGAAGCTCTGAATGCTGAGGACAACCCAATCGACGAGGACTCGATCAAAGAATCGCCGCCGCGACATCACATGCGAAACGGAAGTGGGCCACGAGCTTTGGGTGAAATTCTCGAAGAGCCTCCGCCAGGAAGCCCGGCTTTACGGCATCCTAAGGGGAGAATCGAGTCCAAGGAGTACCTGGAGACGTATGCAGAGGCAGTAAAGGACCATCCACCATCTTCTGCCGAAGCATTGCCCAATGGCGACGGTTCTGGTATGCCCATCCGGACGAACGAACTGCCCAGCGAAGGAACGCCGGGCGGTAATCAACGCAACGGGACCGTGACACCCGAAACATTCGACGGAATGGGCATCGATGAGGAGCCACGATCTCCAATCCGCAAAGCGCACAAGCGAGTCTCATCGCGCAACCTGGATGCGAGCGAGACCAAAAAGGCGAGACAATCCAAATCCAAGGATCAGCTTCGAAGTAATCACGAAGAACAAGAGGCAGGCAATGACAAACAACAAGATCGGCCGTTGCAAAGGAAAGGCGAGAATGGCATACCCGAAAAGGATCTGCAGCCCGGCGAACTTGTCTACGAGAACCTGAGGAACAAGAGTGGAGAGAACCTGGCATCTATCAAACCGTTCGAAGGATACAATCTGAGCTTGCAACAGCAGGAAGATAAGCCGAGATCCCAAGAGCTCTCCCGACAGCGCAAGGACAGTGACCTGGTCTCTGGACGGCGAGCAGGAGAAGGGTGGGCTCGAAGCGCTATTCGTTGGGCACCTCTCAATGTGCCCGTTCAGCGACGTCTTCAGACTGTCATGGTGCTCGTGCACACCCTATCCATCGCTGGCGGACTCGCATTGTTCCTCCTGCTCTGCGCCATTCCCATCCTCTGGCCGATTGTCATTCCATACATGCTGTATTGCACCTTCTCCCGGGCTTCGATCAATGGCGAACTCAAGCAACGCAGCGAATGGTGTAGGAAGAGTAAGATTTGGTCTCTGTTTGGCTCGTATTTCCCCGCTCGTCTTCACCGCAGTCAAGAGTTGGAGCCTACAAGAAAGTATATCTTTGGCTACCATCCTCACGGCATCATCTCTCACGGCGCTTTCGCTGCTTTCGCCACCGAGGCCCTTGGATTCGGCCAGCTATTCCCTGGCATCACCAACACCCTTCTCACTCTCGACTCAAATTTCCGCATCCCTCTGTATCGTGAGTACGCTCTGAAAATGGGACTCGCTTCGGTTTCAAGAGAGTCTTGCGAGAACATCCTCTCAAAAGGTGGTCCAAACGGCGAAGGCATGGGCCGGGCGATAACTATCGTCGTGGGTGGCGCGAGAGAATCACTGGACGCTATTCCATACACGCTTCGACTTGTCGTGAAGCGCAGGAAAGGCTTTGTCAAGCTCGCTATTCGACAAGGTGCCGATCTGGTTCCAGTGTTGGCTTTCGGCGAGAACGATATATACGATCAGTTTGACTCCGCAGCTCATCCATGGATCCACAAAGGCCAAATGGCGGTGAAGAAGTTGATGGGGTTCACAGTACCTCTCTTCCACGCTAGAGGCATTTTCAACTACGATGTTGGCATGATGCCATA
Source organism: Zymoseptoria brevis (assembly GCA_000983655.1). NCBI lineage: Eukaryota > Fungi > Ascomycota > Dothideomycetes > Mycosphaerellales > Mycosphaerellaceae > Zymoseptoria > Zymoseptoria brevis. The sequence continues at coordinate 41,922 of JYJE01005374.1, read as the reverse complement.
TCGCCGACCGATTAACATCGTCGTCGGCAGACCTATCCGGATCCTTCAGGACAAGAATCCGGACCAAGCATATATTGATGAGATTCACGGCAAATATGTGGATGAGATGCTGCGGATTTGGGAGGAGTGGAAGGATACCTTTGCTCGAAATCGCAAAGGGGAGCTCGAAATCGTGGAGTGATAATGTCGACAATGGTCATGGTATGCTTCAATGGGCTTGGATGTTGGTCAGGGTATAGGCTTTCTGTTGCAGCAATCACGGCCGTGCAGCTTCTTTCAACCTCGACTCTTGTACTTCTGCAAGGTATGCCTTTATGAAAATGTAATCTTCTTCTGGCTCGTCAAATCGCGCACAACCCGATCGAATTCTTCTCGTTTCCGCTTTCGATTGGCAGCATCAGTTTCAGTTTCTTCGTCTTCATTCTCTTCCTCCTCAGCGATGATGTCCTCGCTGGTGCGAGGCCTCCAGCATCGAATCGTGCCATCGCCGTGGCCAGAATACATCTCCACATGGTGCGTGCGCCAGGCAAGTGAGGTCGTTCTGTTTCTGGGGTTCCGACTCGCCAGGCCATTGGTGTTGATCTCACTGCCGGGCAGTCCCCTAACTCTTAGTCTGCTTTGAAGCATTCCAGAGTGCATGTCAAAAGCTAGTATCTCCTTGGGATTGGGGTAGAAGATGGTCTCTCTCCCATTTTCCGAGAAAGCGGGAGGTGCTATCAGCGGTAGTTGTGCCGTTGCACCGCTGTTCTTCAGTCCCGGTCCGAAATTGGCTAAAGTGTTGGCGCCATTCCTCATATCCCATACGCGCATCCTCTCGTCATGGCCGTTGGACACGAGATGATGGCCATCAGCAGTCCAGACGATACCATTTGCAGCACCAATGTGGGACTTCCCACGTTCTCTCCTTCGTGCCCCCGTGCCCTTTTTGTCATAGCCAGCAAGTCCGATGCTATCTTCCAGGTCCAGCACGCCAAGAGAGGACGCACTCCGTCGTATATCCCACAGACGGACGACACCGTCTGTTGCGCTGCTTGCCAGAATATTCTCGTCGCGCGGATGCCACGCGACAGAAAGAACGCTTCCGGAATGGCCAGGCAATGAATGTGTCGCCGCGCCCGAGCGGAGGTCCACGAGTCTTACAGCGGGGTGTTGTACTGCGCAAGCCACGAGGAGATGTGTGGAGATTAGAGAGGTTGAATGTGAGTAGATTGTGCCGGCGAGATCGAATGTCGCCGAAGCTTGGAGCGTTTCAGAGGAGAATAGCTTGAGTGTCCCATCGTAGCCTGTCGTGAGTAGAGCCAAAGAGTCGAAAGGGTAGAAGGAGAGATGTGTGATTCCAAGACTGGCAGTGGTCGATGTTCTCGCGGAAACCTCCAAAGGCAAATTGGAGCCGGAGTCTGCTGCAGCTTCCAAGTCCCATATGGCGAGGGAGGAATCGGCGCCGCCGGAGATCAGACTGGGCAGGTCGTTAGGACGCCGGAGGAAGACCCAGCTTGTCCATCCGCTTACTATCTCCCCTCGAAGCGGTCAACAGCAATGCTATTGACGCCCGCCGCATGTGCTACATTTCGAGCCCGCGGGCCTCCTTCTCGATTCGAGCTTGAGCCGGCATTCGGCTGGTCAAGCGCGAATTTGGTATCAGTGCCGTGGAGTGCCTTGAGCAGCCGGTTATTCTGAGCTCGTGCGAGCTCGCCGTGGCAGATGGAGCCGAGTTGGCGATTCAACAGAAAGGCGTTCATCAAAACAACGACAGTTCATGTGCAATCGTTGGAAAGTGCTTCCAGACGATGGAGTACATATTGGAGCCTGAGGCGCCCACTTGTCTTACTAATCCGGCTTCCAACCGTTTTGCGGGCCTCGGGGCGACTTCAGATAGTACCATCAAGAGATCAAATAAACAAGAGATCGAATACATAGACATGGATTTCGTAGCGCCATGTCGGACGAGAAGCCTTTCATCGGTGGCATACCATTTCCGGGCGCCGACTTTGCGCCAGTGCGGGAGCAACATGACGAGAGAAGACCCATTTCTGCGCCAGATCCTCCCACTGGAAGCTCCACGACTGCGCGACCTGGAAAGCTGAGAGCCATCAGAAGGCGGGACGAGCGATTGCATCGGACTCCATATCGAAATTGGCAAGACATCATCCTGGAAACTACGCCAGTCAAGGAGTCCACACCATTTATATCGAACGCCGAATGGAAGCGAGCAATAAGACAACCAAGCCCCGTTGACGAGAAGCCATACTTGCCCATTAGCAGCGATTCGGAGGACTACAAGCCGGACGTCGATTTACAACCCCGCGGTCGAAAACGCAAGTCGACAGCCACAAACGCAAGGTCGAGAGTCACTGGAACCCGGAATGTCACGAAAGCCAAGGACGAGCACCAAAACGTCAAGATCGAAGATCCACTTATCAAGGAGGAAGCAAATCCCATTAAGCTCGGAGATGAGAGCATCAAAAGTGAAGAAACAGATTCCGAGGAGAAGTACTGGGACAGCACGTCCTTTGATAGTGAAAGCGACAGTGAGCCCGATGGCGTGACGCTTTTCGATATTGTGGCTGGCCGTATCGGGTACCAGGGCTTCATCGAGGAAGACGAGGACGAAGACCCCATTTCTGTAGGTGAATATCTGGTCGCCCGACAGAATGAAGTCGCACCCGAAGAAGCGACTATGCGACCTTTTGATGCTCATCTTGATTGCCGCCACGCACTTCCAGACTCGGATCTACTGAAAGCGCTTCACAGGCATGCCGCGGACTTCTACGACAAGGTGGAAGACTCAGAAGACGACTTCCAGAGCATGGACGAGACAGCGTTGCTCGCCATGGGCATCTTGATGGAGGAATTCGCCATAGAGGTTCTTGGCGAGACTGGTCACTTGACATTTCTCCAGCAGTCTTGCCGTGATGGGAGAGGCCGTCAATCCGCATATCGAAGGACTGAGAGGCAGAAGATCAAGGACGAGCTAGGCATCAAAGACGAGTCGGATGTTGACATCAAGGTTGAACCTGATGTCGAGCCGGCTATAACTATCGTTGAGACACTACCCAAGGCAGAACCAGCCGTCGTCGACGTCGACCGAGTCAAGGTTGAGCCTGGACTTGATAATGCCGATGACACCAGGGCGGGGTTGGGTGTAAACAGCACTAATAATGGCCCAAAGGTTGAGTCGGGGTCGTCATATGTTGATATGAACGACATCGAAGAGTATCAACAGGACCTCCAGCCGGAAGCGCAGCAGGAAACTTCTCAGACAAGGGCGCCTCGGCAGGACATGGCTTCTCAGCAAGGCTATCACAGCGACATTGGTTCTTGGATCTCGCAGACCTTTCAGCATCCGCAGGACGATCCTATCGGTCATGCGTCTTCTTCGCATCTACCGTTCGAGCGATGAGCCTGGACCCAGCTCCGGATCCCGGTACGCATGTCCGGTTTCCCAAGGGAGAGGCTGAACCCAGATGCATCAATCTCGCAGGCGGATTTTTAATCCTTCGCCTAGGCCCTGAAGGGCTGCACGGAGACACGTTCTTGCAAGCTCGCGGTGTGCAGCGGGCAAGGGCCTGCAGCATTACCCCGGCGACAGATCCCGGCTAAAGTCACAGTGGAAGCTCGACGTCTTTATTTGTCGAACGATCACGCGAGAAACGTCTGTCTGGGTCCTCTGCGACCGAAGATCGATCCATTTGACCGTGGAAAACAACCTTCCACCCAATTTCATGCTTAAACGTATGCCTTGAGCCTAAAACAATCCATCGCTCACAGGTGGATAAATGTGCTCATTTACCCGGCTGGGACATTCCCCACCTTGCCCATGGGGCAGAAACCTGGGGATGGATGCAACCTTCCACACACGAGATCTTGGTTGCAGTAGCTCATGTCTTCTTTGGTCGATGGCGACTGCAGGGACGAATCACGTTGTCGCCGGGCGGTGGGGCCATACAGTGCCCAGGCTTACTGAAGCCAGACCCCATCTAGACACACATGCGGTGGCGTCCTCGCGTAGGGATCATGTCCTAGCAGCAATGTGGTCTCGAGCCGCACTTTATGCGGTTCGCGTCTATCGTGGCCGGATATTCAGGATAATCTGCGGTCGAGCGTATCATAAAGACCTGCGAACGCCTGTTCACGCTCCCATCTTTTCCCCATTACCAACTTCCCCTTCTCCTTCCCTGTCCATTGATTGTTATCTCTCACTATGGACCGTCCAAGCAAGGGCACCTTTCGCTTCGTCGAGCGGGAGTTTCCCGCCGTGACTTGGTACAAAGATGCTGGGTTGAGAAAGACCTACATCTGCTTGATGATGGTTGTATTGACTTCCGCTTCCAATGGTTTTGACGGTAGCATGGTCAATGGGCTCCAGTCTCTCAACCCATGGCAAGAGTGTTAGTTGAACCCTGAACCAAGCAAGCTAATTGGAGAGGTTTGCTGACGCATATCCAGATTTTAACCATCCGAAGGGCGCGCAGCTTGGTCTATTCTCGGCCATCATGGCCGTCGGTAGCATCTTGTCCCTCCCAATCACGCCATACATCGCCGATGGCTTTGGGAGACGCTGGGGAATCATCATTGGATGCTGTATCGGCCTCGTTGGTGTGGCACTTCAAGGCGCCTGCACGAAACTTGGAATGTTTCTTGCGGCCCGATTTCTCATCGGCTTTGGCACTTCAATCGCCCACGGCTCCTCTCCTCTCCTGATCACCGAGCTTGCCCACCCCCAGCACCGGGCCATTTTCGCCACCATATACAACACCACGTGGTATATCGGAGCGATCATTGCCGCCTGGACAACATACGGAACCAACCAGATGTCGAGGTCAGTATATCATTACCGGCCGTCAGTACTGTACTAACGGCTCAAAGCAATTGGTCGTGGCGTATCCCTTCGATTCTTCAAGGCGTTGCACCGGTCATCCAGCTGTCCTTTATCTATTTTGTTCCCGAGTCTCCACGCTTCCTCGTCGCGAAAGGCCAATCCGAAAAAGCTCATAGCGTTCTGGCCAAAGTGCATGCCAACGGAAATCTCGATGACGAAGTCGTCTTGCTGGAAATCGAAGAGATCCGGACCACCATCAAGCTGGAGCAGGAGTACGAAAGCAATGGCTGGTTGCAACTCTTCAAGACTGTTGGCATGCGTCGCAGGCTACTGATCCTTCTCACACTTGGTCTGTTCTCGCAATGGTCCGGCAATGGTCTGGCTTCGTACTACCTCAACTTGGTCTTGAACAATATTGGCATCACGAATTCAAACACACAGCTGCTCATCAATGGCGGCATACAAATCATGAACTTGGCAGTCGCTCTGGGTCAGTGCTTCGTGGTCGATCGAGTCGGTCGAAGGACGCTCTTCTTGATCTCCACGACCGGTATGCTGGTCTCTTTCACAGTCTGGACTGCCTGCGCCGGCCACTTCGCCAGGACCGGAATTCAGGCTTCCGGCAATGCTGTCGTTGCCATGATCTTCCTATACTACGTCTGTTACAACCTTGTAAGTCAAATGAGGGGGCCGCCCGCTTGAAACATTGACTGACCTTTGGCCCTTCACTTCTAGGCTTGGAGCGGTATGCTCGTAAGCTATGCAGCAGAGATTTTGCCCTACCATATCCGTGCAAAGGGCTTGACTCTGATGTTCTTCGCCGTCAACCTGGCCCTGTTCTTCAACCAATACGTCAATCCAGTTGCATTGAAAGACATCGAATGGAAGTACTACATCGTATACTGCGTCTGGCTTGCTGTGAGTGCTATCTTCGAAAGGGACTGTGCAATCAACGACGAACCAGCTGACATTGAACAGATCGAACTTGCCGTGGTGTACTTCTTCTACATTGAGACCCGCTACACTCCATTGGAAGAGATTGCCAAGTACTTCGATGGTGACGCAGCCTTGCTCGGTGGTGCCGCTGGTACTAGCAAAGGCAATATGTTGGCCGCTAAGTTGGACGGCGCGGACGGAGATGAGAAGAGGCCATATGAGGTGGAACACAAGGAGCTGTAGAAGCATACGACGACGTTGGGTTGAGAATGTTACGCTGTCTGCTGGAGAAACCGGTTGATATATCCAGTGTATACCGAGCCGCATCGGAGAATTCAAGCACAAGTTATGGAAATCTCAATGTCCATCGCTATTTGGCGTGCAGTCCTTCCCCAGCGAAAGCTCTCAGGGGAAGCCAACCCCGACTTCACTTCACTTCGCAAAGTCGTCTCGTCCGAACTTAACATCAATAAACACACCACCACAACGATTCATCATCGCGGCTCCATCTCCATCAACATTCTATCACCACGAACAATTCCCTTTCGCATTTTCCTGCGCATCCGCACAACATGGTACCGTTGTGTGCTCATCGACCGATACTGCGGAGCTCTAACACTTCTCACAGGCGCCGAAAACCAACTGCAATTCCGTGAAGCTGAACAGTTGTCTGTCCTATTTGCAGAGGACGCGAGTGGCACATACCATCAAAGATCTCGAGAAGCAACTCCCATCCGTGGCCTCCATCAATGGCATGCAAGTGAAAGGTAAGTTCTTCCATCACACCTTCGTCGCTGTCCGCTGACCGTCACATCAGACTATCTCCAAACACTGCAAGACGAGAACAAGATCTGCGTCGAGAAGATCGGATCCGGAAATTGGTACTGGTCTTTTCCATCGCAGGACCAGATCGTGAAACAGAAGATTCTGGGCGAAGTCCAATCCGGCCACGACAAAGCCTTCACCATCGTTCAAGATCTGAAGCAGACTCTCGCCGACAAAGCAGCTCAACGCGAGGAAGAGGAAGAAATGGTCGACACCGGCGGCGACTCTCGTGAGGAGGTCATGAAGGAGAAGAGCGAGCTGGAGGCCGAGCTGAAGCAGCTGCAGAAGGAGCTGGCGGCATACAGGGACAGCGACCCCACTGAACTTGAGCGGAAGCAGAAAGAGACGAAGGGACTCGTCGCCAACATCGAGCAGTACACTGATGAGATCTACTCCTTGGAGGCGTGGTTCAAGACGATGGGTGGAGACGATGCGGTCAAGGGCCTGCAGCAGGCAATTTATGGCGACGAGTATGATGAGGAGGAAGGTGGGCTGCGCGAGATGGTCATATGAGTGGTAGACGGCTGCAAGGCGGAAGCAGTATAAGCTCATGGCGCTCTGGTGGTACTGGGCAACATCGCCCGCATGAATACATCGCCGAGATACAGTCCACGGTCCAGATGAAGAGAGCATGTAAAATTAGACAGCACTGTAGTCAACAAGCATACTTCCCGTCGACACAGTTCCACGACCTTGCGACCACTCGAAAGGAAATTGTACTTACCCGACCAATGCTCATTTCTGCGCACAGCCAAGACATTCGTACTTGCTCGAACACTGTTCAGGTAAGGTGAGTGTACCTTTACATTGCCGTGCAGATAAGCTGGCTGTTCCTGCTCGACCACCGTTCAAGTATGATACTTTGACTGCTATGTTACCGAAGTTGGCCGAACTTGATCGGCCACCGTTCAGGTAGGGTACACGCCCGGGTATGATACCGTCCTACCAAGTCAGCTGCCACTGACCGATCGTTGTTCAGACAAGATACATTGCCCGGCAGATAAGCGTGTCGTTCAGTGATCTGTCCATGCTCGATTATCGTATAGCTACGGCAAGCTGGAATGCTCAGTCAGCGTGCGGCTACGATACATGTCCATGCCCGGTGTGCGGACAGCTCAGTCATTTGACGAGGAAAAGTGCGACGTTGAGTCCCGTGATTCTTTGCAAATGCTCGTCAGTGACGACAACTCTCTCTGCGAATGATGCATCGACCAAGCCCCCACTCCAAAAGCCAGCAACCTCTCGTGCCTCTCTTGTCCTGTGAGAGCACACTCTGGATGACTCTGTGAAATGCTCCTGTGTGAAGCTGCATGGGAGGACTGTGCTGTTCTGACATTTGTGAGATATGCTCTCTGCGCGCATGGGAAGCAAATCGATGCTCCCTCCCTCCGTACTCCGTCAGAGCCTTGTCACCCTCGAGTCCCGTACCAGAGGATCCGAAGTACCCATCGACCATCGTTGACCAACTCAGACCCCAATCTCGTGAACCTGACTCGTCGGTCGATTGTAATTGTACACCATCTTTCCTCCCACGAGCGATGCCTGTCGTGGAGGCGATGAGTCATGCTGTTGCCGTCCCGAGACCGTCCGCGTCGTTCTGGCTGTTGTCGGCCTCGAGTCGAGGGGTGCGTCGACTGCTGACCCGGATTTTGATTTCTGCGGATGAAATGCATACCCATCCACGAATGCACTCATGCGCTGCGCCGCTCGAACTTCACTCTCGCTCTCCCCATCTGCCGATCCTGTGAAGACGCTCCGTCCGATCACGAAACCGAATCGATCTGGATCGGGACCGGAGAGGTGGATGACTTGACACTGCAAGGAACCGATCTCGAATCGATCGCCGTCTTTGAATCCATTGTTGAGGAGGGAAGCCTGGAAGGGATTGGTGATGCGATACTGCCGGGCGAACATGCGCTCCACCCCTTCAATGCTCTTGCCGGTACATATTCGGGGCAGATGGCCGGTCATGTCTCGCAGTTGAGTGCGGAGATACCATGCCGCTGTTGCACATTGGCGCTGAGAATGGGTTTCGAGGATTCGTAGCACACGGTAGCGGCGTTCGATGATGATTTCGATCAGTCGGTCGGCGGACGCGGTCGAGATTCCGCGAGGACTGGAAGCGGATTTCCCGTCGAGGACCGGGTCGATGATGACGGCGTCGCGGGTGGTCGGGTCGGCCACTATCCACTGAAAAGTGCCGGTTGAAGCCTCGAAGATGCTGTGGACGTGACCGTCGCTGGGCAAAGCTTGTGGGGATCCGGCGTGCATATCGGGAGCGGAGCTGAGTCCGTGGTGGATCGTCGACTTCGAAAGATGGTGCCCGGTGGCGAGGTGCGATGGGAGAAGTGGAAGGAAGTCGATCAACGGAAAGTGTCGAGAGAAAGAAACGAGGCGCGGCAGAGAGAGGTATTCACGGCAAACATGACCGATCCGGGCGAACGTCCTTGTTCATTCGTGTTGGAGGAATTGTGGAGGCCGTCGCGATGGTGTTAGTGGTGTAACGTGAACAGGGGTCGGGCACATGCTATACGTCCGTACGCTGCCGTGGGTCCACACACTACCATTCATTCGAAACCGCTTCGACCTGTCGTGTTCTTCTTTGTTTCGCGAGGCGATCGACTCCAATTTTCCCTCGGTGCCCTGCAGGCGTGCCGCAAATCACGGCGTGGTTGGCCATGGTCGTGGACGTGCGCTCAGCGACAGAAAGTCGGTCGACAAGACGCACTGCAGCTCGGCGTTCGTGAGCGATTCACGTCCTCGTTCTTGCGGAAGCAGAGACTGGCATGAAGTCGAATCAGAGTTCCATGCTGTCTTGGCACCAACCTCGGATTGATCCTGCACATTGGCGGCCAATCGCAGCGTAGAGGAACCAAGCTATTGCACTTGAAGGCACGGTCTTCGCGCAGGACTGACTGGCTGCAATGGTTTCAGATGTCTTAGAACGCTTCAAGTCGCTCATCTGTGCGCTGTCTGGATTATTCGCCGTCAACGCTAAAAACGCAAGGAGTCTGTGCCCAACTCATCAAGTCCTCCAGCAGCCGCATCACCTCCCATATTCCAAGCTCGGGATAATGACCGGACCGTACTTCATCGGCTGCCCAAATGCGCCCTCATTCTGCACCATGAAATCGGCCGCCAGGCTGAGTCGCCCAGCTCCACCACCATTGGCCTCGCCTTGCTTACCGCCCGCACTGCCAGGCGTCGCGAATGCGCCCGACACCGTTTCTGGGTCGTAGGCCACACACGCGAGATAGTTCCTCCGTCCCATCAGTCTTCTGTTCTCTCGCTGCCGGCCGTCAACGTCCGCAGCGAAGATCTCCATCATGTCTTCTTTCGTGTCCGATTGAGCGTTCGGGTTCGAGCGGTGGCCGTTTTGTGGGAGATAGATGGGTTTGTTGGAGTGGAGAAGTTTGATCACATAGGAGGGTGAGGGTGCGTTGACGATGGCAGAGGTAATGAGCTGATACATCGTCTTGTGGTCGGATGGATGGGCCGGATCGTGTACAAGACCGGCGCCGCAGAGATTGACGCTGCCGGAAAGGAACGTCATTCGCAGGGATTTGTTGTGGGAGATGCCTTGAAGTGTACGGATGATATACGTGCGCTCAAGGTCCTGCAATAGATTGTCAGTGATGGCAACGTGGCAGGAGTCAGTGGACTCACCTTCGAATCATGCGTCCACAAATCGCGCAGTTCATCGAGCATGTCGATATCTCCGAATGGACTGAGCACACCTTGCATGAGCCCAGACTTGCCGACGGCTTTCTTAACACCATCAAATCCAGAATGAACGACACCCTTCGCACCGACAATACCAGCCACGCCACCTGCGACTTTGCCGAGCATATTGAAACCTCCAGTGACCGCTTTCTTACCTGTGGCGACCGTGCTTGCAACTTGTTCGATACCTTCCAGTCGAGGATACACGATTGGAACCGGCAACAACCAGATACAGTGCTGCACACTGGGCGGAAGAGTGGCCACCTTGGGGAACAGGCCTTGATAAGTGGGCCCGGCCATGACTTGCTTCTCGCCGCGTTCGCTGCGAGTATCTGGGCCAACGAGGACCACACTCGGTCCGAGATACTTTACGAAGTGCCAGCCTTTGCCTGTGATTGTAAATAGATCGATATCGTTTGAGACATTGCGCAATATCTCATGCGTTGTGTGGTGCTGGAAGAGAAGGTACATCTCAATTCCAATCCTGCCCAAATTCTTGAAGATGTGGCTCTCCTGCATGTACTCTGGATAAGATCCGTATCCGTCGAATATGTCGTGGTCGTCCAAGCAGCAGACATGAGGTATCTGGGCGAAAGCTTCCCTGACCGCTGGTTGATCAAAGTGTGATGTGTAGTAGTGAAAGTAGGCATGCGTGACATCCTCCTCCATCTTGGCCGTCCATTGAGCAGTCTTCCTGTTCTCCTTGCCATGAATCTGCGTCCATTGCTTGAGAGCTGGAATGTCCTTCCACAGGCGATCCGCATAGATCTGTCCTCCAAGTCCAACCTGAGCGTGGAAACCGCCACACTCTTGATGTTTGAGCAATACATCTTTCCACATCAAAGACGGACCTCCTAGCCTGGATCGTTCATTCGCAGATACATTGATCGCAAAGTCGTTACCCGAGTGAGCAATGAAACGCCAACTATTCTCCTGCCTTCCCGCGATCAGGAACTCATAGCGTGTGCAGCCCAGATGCGAGGTGATGGCGTAAGTCCACTTCGCTGGTGCATGATCTTCCATGCGGAGATCCACATCGTATCGATAAAAGATCCATCGTTGATGCGAGTGAATGGGGTGTGCCTTGAGTTGGCGTGGATTCGGACTCAGATCCTGAGACTGGTGGATGTGGATGGTCGGCGGCTGGGTGCTGGCGTCTGTGATCAGCAGAATGCTGCCGAGCCATAGGCCTCGTTCGAGATCCATGTTCGTATATCTCAAGTAGGGGCCAAAGTAAACAGCATTCGAAGGAGAGATCTTGTACATGTCGATGCCAGCGCTTGGTGGAGGGCCCGTAAATCCGGAGGCAGTCGGGCTCGCGATCGAATTCATTGAGAACATGCTGTTCCGGTGATCATAATTCGCCATTTGCTGGACTGGAAACCCAGGCGATGCAAGAGGTTGTTTGAAGACTGAGCCGACCGGGCTGGCCAGTCCAACAGTCGGACTCTGCGGTTCGAGATTCAATGGCGTAGGCCCCTTTGGAAACTCCCATTGGGTAGATTGGGTCGGCAAATGGATGTAGTAGTACTGCCCAGAGTTGCTATCGAGATGGGCAATCCATCCTTCCGGAAGTGGTGGCGGACTCACGGGGCCTGCTGGGCCTGCTTGAGACGAGGCAGAATGATTCGCAGCGGCGATGTTGACGGGCGATAGGCCATTCGGAGGAGCGCCATTTGCGAGAGATGATGGCTGAGGGGAAGATGAAGCCGGAGGATCGTTGGCGAAGGCCGGATGGCCCCTCAATGTCGGATCGGTCGGTCGCCGCCTGTCGGTAGCAGATCCAGTGGCAGACGTTGCTGGGCTTGCATTGTTGCCATATCGGCCCTTCTCGTTTGGGTACGGCGAGTTCACAGATCCAGCTGTTGGTGGAGAGTAAGCTGGAGGGGGCTCCTCGTGCATGTTCATCCTGCTCATGTCATTCTCGAGGTTGCTCGTGGTCGGCTGCGGTGGCCGCGGATATGTAGCTTGTGAGGCAACCGACGTAGGGTTCACCTCTTCATTCCCTTGAAACGCAATGGGTGGTCCATGCGGAGCAGAGCCCGGCGATTCTGTCGGACTCCATCTCCCACCCGTGTCGGGCTGCACCTGAGGCTGTGATGGTGTTCTCTGAGCGTTCAGCGTCCCTTGCCTGGGCTGCGGTGCTGCGTAATGTGCTCTTCTAGCGGCTGCTGCTGCACTATGAGCCTGCATTTCCGTCAACGTGCCAGTACCCGGGATCCCGGAGGCGGCATAGCGAGCTTCGATACCGCTCAAGCCAGATGAAGGCGCATCGATCGGTGTTTCTGGTGGAGGTGGAGAGCCTCGAGAAGCTCTCGTGGTGGACGTGGAGGCGGTACTACTCAATCGATTGATGCCGGCTGGGTCGGGAACGTGCATTCGGCTTTGTGCTGATGCTCCAGCGCTGGTACTCGCCGGTGGTGCAGCACCGAGTGGTGGCGGGTAGAATTGCTGCTGATAGTCCTCTGTCTGAATGCTCGGCTTGCGCTGAGGCTTGAGCTGGAACAAGCCCTCATCGTCGTCGCTTTTGTGTGGAGGTTCAGGTCCGCCTGGTGAGTCTGGAGGTATGATGTTCTTTGCAGGAGCTCCTCTCCGGTCGGCCAGTCTTGAGCCCGTTCCAAGCGTGGGAGAATTTGCGTATCCACCAGCGGTAGGTCTGTTCGGGTCGTTCGCGTCACAACGGGCTCTTCCACCTCCGCTGGCGCCACTGCCGCTCGATGATACACTGCTCTTTCGTAGCCTCGCTGGGCCCGTCGCTCGTCCTTCTTCGGCCGATCCAGGCATATTCATCGGCCTGCCGCTTTCCTGCGATAAGCCCGGTGTGCCCTGTCTTCGGGATCGATCGTCGGGGTACGGCAAAGGGAGAGGCCCACTCGGTGGTGGTGATTGCGGGGCGCCAAAGGTGACGCTGCTCTGGGGAAGGCGATACTGCGCCCATTGCTGTTGTTGGTCGTCGCCATGCACCTGCTTGTTGATGCGTAGCGGCTGAGGTGTCTCGCCCGTTGCCGGGGCGGGCGAGTCAGGTTTCAAGAACAACTCTTCGGGTCTGCTGGCCATGGTGACGTGGAGTGCTGTGCCGCCGCCCGATGAGAAGCTTGCGCGCGGTCGGCCAGGAGAAGGATGTATGCGCAGAGCGTCAGCGGTGGGCAGATGTCGAGGTCGCGGCCGCGGTGTGGAGCTTGCGGCTGCGGTGCGGGCGACATGCAGCCACGTCGATCTGCAGCTCGCGTGAAGGAGCAGGGAAGCTCGTCGCACTCGACGTCAGTGTTGGAGGAACCTACCTTGGGAAATGGAGGAAAACCCCGAGGGGGAGGGAGATGTAGGAGGAGATGAATAGGGAGAGATACTTTGGTTGTGTGGTCGAATCCGCATACTACCTACCTTAGCTCTGCAGAATAATAATAGGCGCTACACGCACGCGGCTGCTCGAGTGAAGAGGGGAGATGCGGTCATGTCGGTGATGGAATTGTGAAGGCAGCCAGGCAGCCAATTAGAACTAGAGACGTCGACGGTCGGCGGTCGGTCGGGCGCTTGGAATTCCTGGGCAAACATCTAATAAGGTATATGACAATGGAAGAATGGACGAGCCTCTCAGCCTCTTGAGGTAGTTCTAGTTCAACCGAGTTGTAGAACCCGCGGCCGAAGACCTGACCCTGGCGACGGTCCAGCTCGCTGCGACGGCGTTGTTCAATCATCATCAATCCACTGAGAGGATCGCTCCGAGAAACTGCCGACCCCCATCGGCTCCTCCACTCCTCCTCCACTCCTCCACAAGCGGAGGCTGCGGGGCACATGCCTCCAGGTCCGTGAACGATCATGCATAACTTATCATCCAATGTCCAAATCGGCCCGGATGCTCTCGACGGAGGGGTAAATGGTAACTGACGGAAAGCTGCTGGTCGTCCTGGTCGTCCTGGCAGATCGCACAAAGACAAGGTGATCCCTCGGCGAGACGGCGACGGCAATCTCCCAATCCTCCATCGCTTCCCTTCCCTTCGAGATGATGTTCCCGAGTCTGCTGCTGCCAGTCGCCGCCGCCGCTCTGGTCGAACGAACCCTTGCTCAGGCCTACACCTCCAATACAACCTCTGTCTACTATGCTCCAGGCGTGCCCGTCCATGTGCCCGTCGAGGGAGATTACACAGACTATCTGCGCCCAAAGGTGCACTTCAGCCCTCCACGATATTTCATGAATGGTGAGCGTCCCTCGCCAAGGTGTGGGACGACACTGACATCTTGCAGACCCCAACGGCATGCACCGCGATGCCTCGGGACTTTACCACTTGTACTATCAGTACAACCCACTCACCACTGTAGCGGTAAGTGATCCCAACCGCAGAGGGACTCTTCAGCTTGGTGCCAGCATGTCTTGCCAGCTTCTGGTCCAAAGCACCAACATTACTTGGACTTTGCTAATCCTTTCGCGTCTCGCTTTTCAGGGCAATCAGCATTGGGGTCATGCCACAAGTCGAGATCTGTACACCTGGGAGAATCAAAAGATTGCCATCTTCCCTCCGAACAACTATACGGTAAGCTGGAGCGACTCACGAGGTCGGGCCAGAGCAATGTCTGACGCCAGGGCAGTATGTCTTCAGCGGCTCCGCTGTCCTCGACCCGAACAATACCTCGGGTTTTTTCCCTCAGCAGAGCAACGGCGTAGTGGCAATCTACACCCTTGCCGAGTATCCCGACGGCCAGCAGGGCGTTCAATCTCAGGCAATCGCGTACAGTCGTGATGATGGCTATACTTTCGAGCCGTACGAAGGCAACCCGGTCCTGGACATCAACTCCACCCAGTTCAGAGACCCATACGTGACTTGGCATGGAGAAACGTCGAACTGGGTCATGGTGGTGGCCTATGCAGCTGAATACGTAATCGGCGTCTTTGTGAGTCGATCGTTTGCTCGGACCAATGATCACACGCTGATTTTCTCAGACCTCCCCTGATCTCAAGGAGTGGACGCATGCAAGCAACTTTACGAAGCATGGATATGTATGTCGAACGGCTTCTCTTCTCATTTTCCGGGATATTGCTGATTGATCTCCAGCTGGGAACACAATACGAGTGTCCGAATCTTGTTCATCTACCCATGGAGGGTCAGGACGAGCCTGTGTGGATGCTCGTGATCTCCATCAACCCAGGTGGTCCTCGAGGAGGAAGTATATCGCAGTACTTTGTTGGCGACTTCAATGGCACGCACTTTGAGCCATACGACAGTGCCACTCGATTCACAGGTTCGTGCGATTCTTCTTCCGGCGTTTCATTCGGGGCTGACACCTTTCAGACTTCGGGAAGGACAACTACGCCGCTCAGTACTTCCATGGCATACCTCCGAATGAGCCACAGATCGCTCTCGGCTGGGCCTCCAATTGGCAATACACCCAGCTGGTTCCTACCGGCCTTGAAACGCACGGCCAATTCCGTAGTGCCATGAGTGTTCCCCGGTCACACCACATCGCCAACGTCTCAGCACGCGGCTACGACCTCATCTCGGCCATTCACGACATTTCGCCCGTCATCGAGTCCGAATTGGCATACAACAGCAGTCTTGGTAACGGCTCTGTTCTGGTTGATTTCTCCACGGTCGAATCTGGCGCCGTTTACCTCGAGGCGAACATCACCGGTCTGACCTCTTCCACCCTGCGTGGAACCGCCAACTTCACCATCAGCTCTTCGATTTCCGGCGAGTATATTCGAGGAGGTATCAACGCCGCCGGCAGCCCCGGGATCTGGATCGATCGTGGCCACGTTGGTGGGTTTGACAACCCGTATTTCACGGACAAATTCTCCGAAGAAGGACTCTTTGGGCCGTCCACCAATGGTTCCTGGAGCATGAGTCTGGTGTATGACAACTCGGTCGTAGAGCTGTTCTTGAACGGTGCGCAGGCTGCGGGTACTTTGACATTCTTCCCAAATCGACCGCTGGACACTCTGGCGATCTATGTTGGTGGACTTCCAGATACGGCATCGTCCAGTGTGGCCGCTTGGGGATTGAAAAACACTTGGGCGGATCAGGCAAATGCGAATGGCACCGTGGTCGGCAATGTCACGCAGATCGAGCAGGCCAGGAGGTGATGCATGAATTGACCGAAGATGGCCAACGTCTCCTAGCTGCAGAGCTGAGTTTACCCCTTTGCACCCGACCAAATTCTCATCTCTCTGGGACTGTATACGTTGATTCTCTCGGAACGGTCCTGACTCCTGCGTCTGACCTTGCCCTCGACCCCCTCATCAATGTGCTCCTCGTGGAGCCGAAACTAGCTGATGCACGCATCCGGTATCCCCGACAATCTCAGGCAATAACAGCAGCACATCACCAAGGGATATCCCAAAAGAGAGCTTCTGACAATCCCAGCCCTACACCATCGACCTTCCCGGCTCCCGATTTTCCCTGGCCGGCTTGACCACGGCGTGCACTCGCTGTCCCGCGGGCGTGCTGCGTTTCGCTGTCCCCGGCTTTATGCGTGTACCGGATGCCATATGCACGGTCGCGTTCCGCGTAAAGACGTTCTAGTTCGCGCTGTAACTTTTTCGGATCTTTGATGTTCTGCCGTGCTGCCTCTCGTTGGGCATTGAATTGTTTGAAGATGAGAGCTTGGTCCGTGGCTGACAATGTCCTGTGCTTGGCTTCGATCTGCTGGCGCTCGCGTGCTGAATAGCGTAGTAGTGGCGTTGTTGAGAACTCCCCATCGCTCTTACCGGGCGATGCGTTCCGACTCTAGTCCTCGTGATGGCATTGATGATGAGCATTGTTGGACTTTTGGGACGCGAATTGATGAAATGGGCGATGCCAGGCTGCATGGCTGTGAGTGGCGAGGACTGCCTCCGTTGGGCGCTATACCAATCGCCATCCCTTGCGTGGCCGACCCACATCTGCAGGCGATCGAGGTGGATCTTCTGGTGTGACCTCGTCGTCCAGACCTGTAAGGTTGCTGAAATCATGGTGGTATTATTGTACTTGAACGCCTCGACATCCACGCAGACACGATATCTGAGCCGTTCGATAGCTATACACGCACGACAGCTGGATGCCCCGGTAGCTCTACAACCACCATATCTGAACGTCTCGATGGCCATGAAGACAGCAAATCTGGACGCCTTGAAAGCCGTGCAGGGAAGTCGATAATACGCGTGAGCTTGAAAATCCTGTAGCCGTGCAAGAGAGATATCTGTCCAGCCTGGTAGCGGTGCAGGCAAGATATTACGACGGGCAGCATACCAGGACTGGCAGACCGGCATTTGTGAAATAGCAGGACACACGACAGGCAAGGTGCACGACAGACGAGTCAGTAATACAGCAAGTCAGCAGGACAGGAAGCTTATTTTGCAGGTCGACGACCTCACTGAACGTGCGGTAGTGGAGGATTGAAGTGAGACGCCAGCGTGCGATAGAACTAGGAGGGATCGAGCGGTACATCTTGCAATACCCATTCTATTGGTTCCTCGACTGCATCTACACATTCGGGCCGCGAATCGCCCAATCTACGGCACGTTAAGGAAGCGATGACTTCTGACACTTCGTTCCCGCAATCATGGCGAGGTGCTGGCAGAACGTGCTGCCGAAGCCATCTTATCACATCCCATTCGTGAGGACTGAAGGACTCAGAATGCCCAGACACCCGGCTTGACGTTGTCTTCGTTTCCTGCCACGAACCTGATCGATGAGCATTAGCCGAGAAATCCCATGATGACACAAGCAACCCCATCCGACGTACCCATTCTCCGCAAAGACCTGCTTCACCCTAGCAGCGATCATCTCCGGTGTGGGAGGTATCGTTCCCTCGACTCTCTTTTGCGTGAGTGGGTAGACCCAAGGGACCATCTGCAGCGAGGTGCCATTGTACATCGAGATGATCTCGCTCTCGGAGAATCCGCCGCCGACGAAGATCGCCTTGGGGACTTGAGGCATGGCGGACTTGCTGTTGGAGCCGAGCATGGATGCTGGGATGGTGTTCTCGCCGGCGAGGAGGGGAATGAGCTCTGATAGGGCTACTGGGGCGTTGTGCACGACGTGAACGACTGCCAAATGTTAGCGCGGGACGATCTTGTCTACCGTTCGTGGATTGGTAGCCATACCATCGTACTCGGGCAGCATGAGTGCAATCACAGCCTTGGCAATTTCTGGGTCCTTGCCGCCTACCGCGATCGGAATCGCAGAGGAAGGAGCATTACCGTCGACCGGTTGTGCAATTGTCGACGCAATGAACACACAGAGAGCAAGGAAGCGTGATAAAACCATTGTAGCTGATTGAGATCGAAGTGCTGAACTTGAAGGTCGAGTTGTAGCGATGGCGAGGAGAAGCCGTGCGACTTCAACGATGATATACTTACATTTCTCGGGACTCCAATCTGACACCTCACACTGCACACATTTCGAGCATGCATCAAAGGACAACTCTGTGGGGACCCGAAATGATCTTGATAGAGTCGAACATGCAGGGATCCGTTGCGGAGAGAGGTGGAGCGTTTCACTTGACCTGGACTCTTGATTGGACTTGCATGAATCTTGCAGGAGCTCGGGAGTAGATATGCCGATGGTCTATGACCCTTCCATCACTTGACATGCATCGTTGAGATTGCAAGACAGCAGCAAGATGTGCATGATGGTGTAGACTTGAGAAAGGTCGCCCGTGGGAGTGCATGTGGGAGGATATGCATCGATGAATGTCCCGCTCGTGACCCGCTCGTGACCCGCTCGTGGAAGCGAGGCCGCGTGGGCAGCTGCGGCTGAATCTCGATTTCGCGTCGACACTTTCTGCAGGAAGCGCAATCACGGTCCCTTGCAGTCGCAGAATTGATCTATCAACTCTCGATGTTGTGTCACTGAGGCCGAATGGAGTTGATGGCAGAGCAGAGGTGATACAATCTTGCCCGGAACGGCCGATATCCCATCTCTCGGGTGGGATACTTCTCAAGGAAGGAGCTCTCTTCGTACCTCCGTGCTTCCGCTCAAACAGCACACTCCAAGCTACCTAGATGCTCTTTGTCCAGTCAAAAGTAAGCGATAACCAGGAATTGCATTACCGATAGGACCGTGTGGTTGTCGCAGAACGGACTTCGATGCCGAGGTCACCGAACTTCCGCGCATTCCTCGCCCTTGCTCCGCTCGATGAGCTTGGTTGGTGCACTTTGAGCGGAGGCACGGTGGGAATCATCGGAAAGTCGGTGCTTGGTATAGATCGAGATAACCCGCAGGATTGATGACGCCAACAACGTCGGACAACCCCTTGCTTCGCATGATAAAATGCCCGAATGCAAGCTGCAGCGAACCTGCCGAGAACCATCCTTCGGACATTGCTCCGAGTCCCGGCTCTGATACAAATGCGGGCGTCGGTCTTTGGTAGGAGACGTGTAATTTCGACGAACCCGAGAGTGCCCAAAGTCGCAAGCTTGCTGTTGCTCTTGCTGGAACAATGGTGACTGAGGCAGCGTTGACTTGACCCTTATGCAACCTCTTCGATCAATCTACCACCACCCGGCCGTCGGAAGACGTCACCGACTGGCGCATGCAGCCATTCCTCCGGCACACCCACCCGACTGCCGTCCTTGTTGCTAACCCAGCGGACGTACAGCGAGTTTGGCTTCGGTCGACCTTCCTCGTCTTCTTCGCCCGAGTGCTCGGCGGCGTTGGCGGCTGCAATCTCAGCCCGAGTACGTCGTTTTGGTGCTTGCTTTTGAAGAAGCTTGTTGATCGTTTCCATCTGGCACACGCGTTAGCTTTGACCTCTTTCGGCGGAGAGCATGCAGCTGTGCCTACCTTTTCCTCTTCGTTACGCTTCTCGCTGAGATTCTTCCTGCGACGCGCCATCTCGGCTCTCCTCTGAACATGCTCCTCGTCGGTGAGATGCTTTTTTTTCAGTGCCTCATTCGACAATGCCATCAATGAAGGGTCCTCCTCGAACGCGGCTCGTTGCCGTTTTGTCAGTTTTGTAAGGTCGGGAGTGGCACTGCGGGAGTTCTCGTCGTCCTCGGCGCTGCCCGAATCCTCCTCCTCATCGTCGTTGTCTTCGTCTTGATCGTTCCCCAGATCATCATTCGATTCGAGTTCGGACAATTCCTCGTCGTCATCGTCATCCTCCATCTCTTTAGCTTCCACTGACTTCAAAGCTTTGGACGGAGGCGGAGCAACGGTGATGTTCGAACGAACGCTCGCTGTACCTCGCTGCTGCTTGATCACAGGCGGGGTTGGGTGATCATCCATATCCTCGTCGTCCTCACCGTCCGCATCCTCCTCGCTGTCCTCATTCCCAAGCAATTGCTGATCCAATTGTCCGTTCACATCGTCCTCGTCCAGGTCCTCCCCATCCGCATCTTCGTCTTCATCTTCATCTTCGTCCTCGTCCGACTCGGGATCGATCACGGTTCGTGGATTCCTCGTCGCTCGGGCCGTGCGTGGGGCAGGTGCGGGCGTATCGTCACTCTCGCTCTGATCTGCGTACGGATTTGGAGGGATGCTGCCGCCAGATGTAGCTTGACGAAGCTTGCTCGGCGGCGCTTTCACGGTCAAGCGGAGGGAGCCCGCGCCATTGGCAGGTCTTGCAATGGACGCCGAAGGTCGGGAAGAGCCTGGGCTGGTTCGCGGATTAGTGGTTGGATATGGCTGTGAGGCATCTCGTGTTGCAGTGGCAGAGACGGTACGCGCGGAACGGCGAGCTGGAGGCATGTCTGTGATGTCGTTGCAATGGGGGAGGAACTGGCAGAAACAGGTTGCATCGCGGAGGCAGTACGAAGTCAGTAGCTGAGGTAGGCTCGGCGGAATGCTGACTTCGCGCTACCTTGCCCTCACTTCGTCCAACGACACCGTCGAGGTGGGATTGTCCGGGAAAGCTTCGTTCGGGGAAGAAGCTCCTCGCGCGTGCAACTGGAACGTATGGTGTACAGTGCGCGGACTAGACATGTGCAGGATCTCTCTCCGTGACGTGACTTACCCGCTTCCGCCACGCGCGCCGCCAATGATCTGCTGAGGCGGCTGATATGCTGGCAAGTTGGACGCACCAGAATTGGACGTGCTGATTGGCCTGCCCGAGGAGGATTTGAGGCGTTTGTTGCGTTCCGAGTGGTCCATCGTAAGGGAGTTTGTCGAGGCGAGTTGCTGTCTGCGTATGCTGGAGGTAGAAAGGACAAAATCAGAGGTTATGACTACCTTGGGACTGTCATATGATGGAGGAGGACGAGATGCACGAGGAGCCTCAAAGATCGAAAGATGGCCTGAGGCAGATGTGAGATCGGCGTGATTGATGCCGACCCCCGAGCCGAGGCCACTTGCTTGAACGTTGGCTGCTCTGGTACTCATCCTGTGTCTCCAACATTCTCGCCATCTCCCTCCCTCAATTCCTAGACATGTCAGACAACCGCCCCAAGCCATCCATACCGGCGTGGCAACGAGCTGCCCAGCCGAAATCTCCACCGCGAGATGATCCGGTCTACGCGCAGGCCGAAGCGGAGGCCAAACCGACGGATAACATCGAGACAACAGCACCGACACCGACCGAGGACGAGACTCCTGCTGGTCCCGTCAGTGGAGATGCTGCACCAGAGATGGCGCCCTCGGAAACTACCTCGTCCACCACAGCAACACGAGCAAGCGACTCAAAGCCAGCCACGTTCGAGGCCGACGACTTTACGAGATTCAGCCAGCAACAACAGCAATACCCGGCACAGCCACCGCCTGCCGTACAACAACGACCAGCACCCCCTCCGATAATCACATATCCCGAATTCCTTGTGGAAGCACACAAACCCCCACCACTCATTACTCCATCAAGAGTCATCAATGCCATCTACCTTGCTGGGGGTCTCTCAGCGATCCTCTACGGTGCAAGCAAATGGCTCATCACACCTATGGTGGACAATCTCTGCGAGTCAAGGCATGAGTTTCTCAATCACAGCCAGACCAAAGTCGACGAACTCAACGAGCGACTTTCCAAGATCGTGAGCAAACTTCCCGAAGCGAAGAAACAGAGCAACGCAGAAGGGGAGATCGACGATACCGAGAGCGACACCAGCGATTCTACCGAGCTATACCACCGCGACATGGGAACGCAAACCGAATCGCCTCTACCATCCCGGTCCACCTCCGTGCCTGAGGTGAAAAAGACGGCCGTAGATCACGAAACTACTGCATTGTCAATCATGCAGTCACACTTTGCGGAGATGTTGGAAGGATCCGACAGGGCTGGAGAGTCGGCAAAAGATCGGTTGGACGGTGTCAATAAGCTAAGGCACTATTTGGACGGCCTGATCTACAACACCGCAAGTATGCCCATGTGGCAGGCTGCGGAAGATGGTATGACTATGAGGCCTGCAAATGGGGCACCCAAGAATGACGGAGTTGAGGACTTAAAGAAGGAAATCAGGGGAGTCAAGGGCGTGCTGTTGAGTGCCAAGCGGTTTCCCGCAAGACCAGTTGCTGCCGGTGGTGCGTAGATCGTCGCGCAACAAAGGTGCAGGCGCAAGAATTCCCGGAGCCTTTGGCCAGCCGATGGCAATTCCCCTTGCGGCATGGACTGCCGAGATCTCGAGAGAATCCGGATCCGATCTTTGTGAGCACGCGATCAGATACCTCCGTGGCTCCGCTCAAACCGCACCACGCAACTCGGACTCCAGTGGCTTGGTCGGCAGTGTGAGCTCGAAGGACGAAAGCATTCATTATCGTTGCTTTCATTCCTCTTATACAGATCCTTCTCGAGACACATTTCCTTTCTCTGGCATAGCATGCACAGTCCAAGCCCACGGAGTCAGACACATTCGGTGCAATTTGAGCGGGATCGCGGGGTACCACGAGCGACAGTCAAGCTTTGTTAGGACTGTATACCGACTCAGCGAAGCTGACTCAAGAAGGATTCAGATCTATCCGCTGGAAAGTGCTCCCATCGATGAGTCGCCCGAGGACAGCTGAAGTCCACGGCAAGTAGGTACGCCGCCACGGATACAATGGGAGCTATCCTGGTGACACATAATGTTCCAATCGCCGGTCCTGAGATGTGTGAGCGACTGGACCACGGGCGATTCTCAACGTGGTCTTACTGATACTCTGACCTTGGTCAAGATGTATACATTGGCAACAAAAGCGAGTTGCCAAAGGCGTTTTTGCCGCTGGAATGTGCGGCGACAGCGGCGAGCTGTACCGCAGTCATCGAACTCCGGTGGCTCGGAGTGTGCAGTCTGTGCCAGAGAAGAGAACAAAGAAATAAAGCAAGGGAAGGAGCAACAACTCTCGCTTTCCGGCCCAGACCGTATAACCTAGGCCAACCGAGTACGAGCTGCGTCTTCCGATTTGAGTGGAGCCGCGGAGGAGGAATGTCTTCGGCAGCGACTAGCAAATATGGTCAATCGGACTTCGCAACGTATTACGAGGAAGCAGATGATGCGCAGACACGTTATCACAGATTCACAAGGTACTCGGCAAATCGAGCAATCGAGGAGGTAGCTTTAATCCCAACTGCAATTCTGGCGAATCTTCGTGCACCACCTCCATTTGGACTGGTGTGAACTCTCGTGGAGCTCTTAAAGTTGCTGCAAGCTTGGCACCACCGCCTCGGCCTACGCGAGTCTTGCACCACGTGGCCAGCACAAGTACATATCGTGCAATGCAGTGGCGAGACCGTTCAACGAAGCGAGGTCGGTGGGTGTGCAGTACCCGCACGACATGATGCGGGAACTCTACGAGCATGCCCTGTCAAAGTGCCCATTGTCCAGAAGGCATCCTGCTCAGCAATCCCGCTCTAATCCGATCATCTTCTTACAATGACAGCTTTCGTCGTGCCATACTCTTGGGTCCAGACTCGGACAATTCGAAGCAATGTCGCGTACAGATCGGGGAACACACCACCCATCCGGACGGGCAAGTTCTCACGAAAAAACCCGCAGGGCTAGAAGCTTGTTCTGCTCCAGATCCAGCCGCAGGGTCAGACCACGCTTTTCCATCGTGCATCGTGCAGTAGCGTCAACGTCGGGCATTCTAGACTCGCAACCGAGCTGCAAGCCGCCTTCGGGCGCTCCGAGTTGTTAAGTTTACCTCTTTGTGTTTGGGATGAATTCGCGATGGCCTGATGTCGGCCGCTCCGACATACTTTTGAGGCCGGAGGGCAGGGATGGAGTGGACGACGAGTCGAGGCTATGCGCCGGGAGGATAGTGAAAGATACCTCCATGGCTCCGCTCGACCCGTACCACGCAACTCGGACTCCAGTAGCTCTGTCGGTATGTGCGAGCTCAAGGGACGAGAGTTTCGTCCTTGCTTTCGTCCCTCTCGAGAAAACACATCCTGCTCGAACTACATTTCCGTTCCCTGGCGCAGACTGCACAGTCCAAGCCCATGATATCAGACACATGCGGCGCAGTTTGAGAGGGATCATGGAGATGGCGTGCCGTGAAGGATGGGACTGCGACAGGAATCACAGATTGACACTACAACGAGGTGCTGTAAACACCGAGAATGAAACGAATCGTACTCGGCGATCGTACATTTCTCTATAGGTATGGTATCATGAACGTGTGTAGCGAATCAGCACCAGAGGAACCGCGAAATCTGTCCAATGGTACCTCCGTGCTTCCACTCAAACTGCACCATCCAAGCTAACCGAGCCATACCTGTACGGTGGAAGTTGCGGGGCAATCTGGGGGATGTGCATCAGAACCGTTGCTATCACAATCTTGTCGGCAGTGTGTCTTGTCGGCAACGTGTCTCTACGCTGTCGGGTGAAATGCACCGCACGAGGTGGGCTGATTGGTCTGCTTGGAGTGTTGCAATTTGAGCGGAAGGATGAGGGTATCTTGAACAAATGAAAAACGTCCCGTATCGTCGTCCTGCTTTTCCTACGCCGTTCCACTGGCCCATCCTAATTGATCAAGAGCTCTGCTCCTCCTCCTGCCCCTAACATCCGACTCCTCGATGTCCGCCGCCTGGCAGTGGTCTTCCGGATAGAACGAACTCGCCGAGCTCGCCTCGCTCCTGATCGAGGCCGGCGACTCTGCGCGCCGCACTCTTCCTGGAGTCAAGGGGAAAGGAATGTCGGCCACGTGGATAGACTCCTCGATGCCTGATGGGAAGGGGACGTCCGCTGCGAGGAGAAGGTACTCTTCGATGTCTTGCATGCCCTGTCCTTTCTCTTGGCGCTGAGTGGAGTTGATTGTGCTGGATCTTGTGGGAAGATGAGATCTCGTCAAATTGTGCACCGATGGATGATCCTGAAAGCCGAAATCGAAGGTATCGATGCCGGCCTTGCGAATCGCGAGATCGTCATCGCGGAATGAGATCTCAGTGCCGGGCGTCTCGGGGCATGCGGAGTCGGAAGAATAAGATGATGCGGTGGAAGAGCGATTATCGTCGCGGTCACTCCAAGAAGAAGATGAGTACGTCGTTGAAGGGCTGTTGTCGGATAAGTAAGACGTGGCATTCGGTTGGATAGTGGGGTCGAGGCCTGTGGCAGTCGTGGATCCTGTGCCGTTGCCGTAACCCTGGACAACTATCTCCTGGAACGAAGTCGAGCGCTTGAGAGATGCAGGTGCTGGCGCGTCGCCGATGGGTTGGGCTTTGATGCTGCGTCGGGCCAAGCTCCCCGTAATGGTTCGATTCAAAATCGTTGCTCCGCAGCGGAGAGACGTGGAGCGAGACACTGGACCTGTGAGCACATGCACCTGGGATACTCGGCGAGAAGAATATTCATGGCAGAAGTGATCACTGGCAGCCTGAGTGTCGCAGTCTGGACTGATCACTTGAGGCGTCTCGACCAACGGGTTAAGTGCAACGAATCGTCGCAGAGCTGCCTCTTGCATTTCGACTGCTGCAGTCTCCTTCGTTGCCCAGGAAGGACATATTTTCGTAGAAACGCATAGGGGGTAGGACGGAGTCTGAGTATTCCGCACCTCTTTCGGCGCATTGGTCATGCTGACCAGCGTCTGCAACACACCATACACGAGAAGCCATCGCACTTTACGAGCCTCCGCGGGTGCGACTTCCTCTTCCAGACTCCGGCGTTCGAACTTCATATACGCCTGAACCAGAGGATTGGCCATTACTCGGCAATTGTCCGAGTTGGTAGCCCGTTCGAGAGATTCTTGGTCGAGAGAGGTTCGAGATCTTCGCATGTGGCTCAGACTCATAAGAGCAGTGCGTGTGTTGTTGTCCGGCAATAGCGGAAGAGTATACGGCAGAGGCTGGTACGACTTGCTCCCGTCGAAGGCCTGGATGTTCAGCGATACGCACAGGCCTCCACTTATGCCACGACCGCTCGCCAAATCGGTGGATGACTTCGTGTCGGCGAGGTATTGGTAGAGACTTCGGAAGTCATCATACATGCGAGTCCAGAGGCGTCTGTCCCATGGCTCGGATGGACCACGGGGAAAGTAGCCGACCTCATTCACCTGGTAGGTGTGAAGCATACTTCGGAAGCGGTCGAGGTGATCGCGGAGAGGTTTCGTGAGGCCGACGTTTTGTGGTCCTAGCTCTTTCTCCAAGAAGGTACCGAGGGATCGTGTTGACTTGGCCACGTGCTGGTGCATCTCGCGAGACGCTTTCGCAA
Source organism: Zymoseptoria brevis (assembly GCA_000983655.1). NCBI lineage: Eukaryota > Fungi > Ascomycota > Dothideomycetes > Mycosphaerellales > Mycosphaerellaceae > Zymoseptoria > Zymoseptoria brevis. The sequence goes on along the minus strand of JYJE01005374.1, from coordinate 15,097 downwards.
TCAATTCTCGGGTCGTACTGCTGAGTCTTGATCCTTCCTCGGGGTCAAACTGGCCTTCCATACCAACGCAGTGAACGAAAGCATCGACCCAAACGTTTTGGACCCGGGCCAATTCAGACCAATACAAAGCAGCGGATGCATATTCGAGATTGCCAGCCAGGTCGAGATACCCTTGTTCTAGACAGTATTCCTGAAAAATCTCCGAAGCGTTGGAATGAGGCTGCCATACTTCGATTCTCTTCCACAAATGTGCGAGCGAGACGCCAAAGTCCTCTCCAACGATCGGTTTGCGAAGGAGGTAGGCGAAGTAGTTGCGTGTTCCGACGTGGTACGAGAATGCTTCTGCTCGGGTGAGTTCAAGCGGTGCAGATAGATAGAGTTCGGAACAACGAGCTGACGAGTCGTCTGATACCGAGGCGCCATAACCGCTGTCAGAACCATTGTCGTCGCTGCTGATCGAAACTGCTGTCTTGGTGGGCCTGCGGAGACACTCTCTCAGCAGATGCGGACTGTTCGTCTCCTCCAGCAGCTCGAGAGGGATCCTGAAGCTAGCGCCACGGCGTGAGGTTGCAGGTGCGTAGAGATGGACCATACAATCGCCGGAGTCCACCCAAAGCTCGGAATCCTGAGAGTGCCATTAGCCACTTTGCCTGCCGCCCTTAGAAGCCTGTTGCGTACCCTTCGCAGTCCGTCCCAAGCTCGAGTTGTTCGTTGTGTACCATCAAAGAGTTTCACCGTCCGGGCGGGACCGCGAGAAGGCAGCGCTGGAACACTATCCAGTCTCGATGAGCGAGAACTGGTGGGTCGTGAGTGATTCATCGTGCCGGATGCGGGCCGAATTCGCGGGTGTATTCGAATGTTGGTTTGGTTTGGTGGAATTGTAGGTCCCCCAGTCGTTGCCTAGTCTCAATATGTTGGAAGTTGACAGTACACCTTGGTCGAGCGCATACTGTGCTCCTCCGCGAAGTGAATCATGCACGAGCTCCCCACATCCGAGAGCGGGTGACCAAGGTATATGTCTGTCGTTGGCGAATCGGCACGAGACGAGCACGAACAATGATGAGAGAGTGGTGCAACAGGAAGCAGATCTGTCGATGAGCGTGAAAGCAAGGGTTGAGTGGATGTAAGAACAATGCTGGAGCGGACCTACCGGGGGCACCGAGAGAGTATATGGCAAAGACTTGCCACGCCCACGTTCGCGTATACAGTACAGCTCTGGGATTCTTGGCCTCGGGGAAGGCTCTCGCAGAAACGCCATAGCATGCAGCTACGAAGGCGACTAGCGGTGATGTGCGGTGCGTTAGTTCGAGAGCGTGGACGTGGGTCCGCATCCAGATCAGCATCGCCATGCGCCATTCACAGCGGAGGTTGTTCTCGATATCGCAATACACGCTGCTTTTTGCTGTATGCAACCGCCGGGTCGAATGAGATGGAGGTGGTGCTTCGTCTTGGCTCTCGAGGACCGGACGCGGCCCTATGGTGATGTCTCAGACGCAGTTGCTTTTCGGCCCCTCGCCCAGGCCCTCGATGGCGCAAAAATCTCACACAATCCAGGATATCTGGGATGGGTGAGGTCTCAGCATGACAAAATCCACGCCAATCCGATGGTATCCCACAGCCATGTCGCACGGTGCATTGCGATATGTGCAGCAGATTCGCTCCGGATGATCACGATGCCCGGCGAAGGCGCAGGTTGGACTGCGGACGAGGATGAAAGGTGAGGGGATCTTCGGAATCGTCATGCTCCGACCATCACTGCCACATCCGGGCGTCTCACCTGCGATGACCTTCGTGATAACAATGAGCACATGGTCGGATCTGTAGAAGCATGTTCATCATCGACGCGTCTGCGTCGTCGTTGATGCCGGGCGTTATCGAGTTCCACGCCGATACGACTGATAACGGTGGCATAATGCATTCAGGCATCGCATCAGCTCTCATCACGCCATGCCCCTCTCACAGAGTCGCAAGGCCGCAACGTCCGGAGCGGCCGAAGAGGCGTTTTGGTGAACTTGGATAACAGACCGGCCGCGGCGGTTCTGGATCCTGGAACGCACCGCGACGCCGTGGAAGGGCGTTGCTGCGGGCACAATCCACAGAACACAGGCTTCGTCCTTGTGAGAGCATGTCTTTTCTCAGAGTAGACCCTCAACCCGAGCACCTGGTATACGACGTCTGCCTCTCGTCACCTCTACCATGCCCAGGAGCACAGGGGACATCATCTGGATTCTGGTCTCACTTCTTCCCCGCAAACTTCTGCAGGGCATCTTGGGGGCGGATTGGTAGCGCCAAGCTGATGCCAGCGCAAGTGTCGACGAGTTTGTGATACCTCCCAGTGATCGTGCCATGCCTTTCCTGTCAGCAATAATCACTCACAACGAGAAGATGGAACATGACCTTCTCACTGAGATCATCACCAACATGCCGTCGACATGATGCTGCGATCGGCACGCTGCACTGTGCACAATCTTCGGGCCAGATCTGCCCTGCCCTGCGTCGAAATCTGCTGCTGCTGTTGCCCTTTCAAGTAAGTATCTTACTCTTGAGCCGCAGAGATGGTCTTTACACACGACGAATTACTGTATCATGCAAGCTGACATCGTCGACGTGGTGAAAGTTCACGCATGGAGAGCAGCAAGGTCATCGTGGCGTTGCTCATCAGACGACGCGTCCATTTGAAGATCAGAGCTCCGCGATTTCTAGATTCCATGGGTACACTGTCTAACCCTTCTTCTTTTCTGGAGTCTCACCATTCTCATTGTTCAGCCATGTCCGTATCCGAACGAGTGCCAGCGAGCAGGACCAAACTTCGAACAACCTCGAGATCGAGACTCTCGTCTTGCATTGCTTGGCCTGAATCAGACATCATCAAGACTCTGGCGTTCGCCGATCATTCACCATGCCACAATTCTGCATCATCACCAATCATTGCGGTTTCCACGTTGGGTAACCACACTGTGAACAGCATGTGTAGACCCTAAGGTACTTCACAGCTCGATCTACGAGCTTGTTTCAGGCGCTTTGTGAGACAACAAGACGGTCCGATGTTCTGGGCATGTCCAAGGAGAGGGCCTGGACTGAAGGAAAAAGGTTAAGAGCATCTCGCAAATGTATTCGCGATCTCGTTGAGCGTGTTCAGCGGCGTCGACGACCTCGGAAGAGCCTCGTATACCATGCGAGTAACTCATCATTGCGTTCACCAAGGCTACAGCCGAGAGATGATGGTTCTTCAGCACGCAGTCCATGTAGCTCCGTCCACAAATTCATCAATCTGGTATAGACCTTTCGGCTAGTTGAGTGCACAAATGCCATTGCAGATTTCAAATAGTGGTGATTGGACAAGTACGGCCATATTGATTCGGGCCATCCTTAACTCGAGCCAACATTCTCAGTTTGAAAGGCGGTCTTTGCAATCGTTGGCATGGTCGCTTGAGTACCGGTCGCGGGACCCGTGAGAGTGTATTTATCACCTCTACAACCTGTCTTCTCGTTATATTCCTGCCCCGTTGTGCACGGGACCTTGGCACTTTCGAAGACGGCGAGCTCAAAGGTGGCCAGTAGCCTGCTCCGGTTCTGGAAATCAAGCACTTGCAAGAAGATTGGAAAACCCAGCACCGCCTGTTCCCAAAGGCTAGTGTACCTTTCAGCAGCGGAACAGGTGCATTCCAGGCTTCCTGTACATCAATACCACCTCCTACATCAACAATCTCCACACACCCAGCATGATGGCCGCCGTACCCGTACACACGCCCATCAACCACTGCAACGTGGAGAATTTGACCGCCTCCAACCTCTCCCTCAACGCCGCACTCTCCTGCTCGATCCTCGTCTCCGTCTCCTTAATCTTCAGATCCTGGCTATTCGCCTCTTCCCTGATCCTGCCCTTTTCCAAATTCAGATCCAGTCTCACACTCGCCTGCGTGCGCTGTACCTCATCCCTCAGTCGATTGTTCAACTTCGCCAGATCGTTCGTCAACCTCTCGTGACTCGCACGCGTGAGGGTCGACTCGGACGAGTCCGCCGTCAGCAATTCTGATCGAAGTTTCGCAAAGTCGACTTTTTGTGTGTAGGTCGCCTTTTCTTGGTCTTCCCGCAGGACCATGGTGCGGGTGAGATTTTGAATAGACTCTTCGATGACGGAGTCGAGTACGCGCATAATGGATTCGGACTGCGCTTTGGAGAAGCCGGAGGCCTCGAGAGACTGCACGAATTTGAGGGTGTCGAAGTGGTGGTCTTTTTTGAGTGGGGCTGTGGTGGAAAAGGCGCAGGCGGCGGCGTGCCGAATTGAGGACGGTGATGCGCGACGAGATGCCCATGCGTTCCGCGCGAAGGCTGCGGTCGCGGTGGAGCGAGAGGGGAGTTGTTGCTGCTGTGGAGAGGTGTGGTGTCGAGCGAAGGAGGTGGTCGCAGGGCGAATAGAGCTCGCTGTCCACGAAAGACGAGGGACCAGACCGCGAGAGACAATCTCCATCGAGGAGGACATGATCGGCGTCGTTCCCATGTTATTAGTTGTTGTCGTGATTGATGATAGGAATGCTGATGTCGCTGAGAGGTCGTGTGTGAGGTGGAAGTCGATTATTTAGCTACACGGCGTGAAAGTTCGTCCTGACTCCTCGGACCAGGGTGATGGTGATGCCTGTCGCTGGCGAATCAGACTGACACTTCTCTTATTATCTCTCCCTCCTGCATGCAACACCTGGCCCTTCAGTATCATTCACTTCACTTGAGATGCCTGCCTCTTTGAGAAATGTCCATTCGCACGTGAAAGTGTTGTTTTGACGATGTTCAAGAATCGGGATGCGGTTCCAATCTTCTCGGTGGAGTTTTTCGATGAAGAGGACGAATTACGTACAGCGCTACCAGACGGCCGATATTACCATCACTTGGCGCCACTGACCTCCAGCACCAAGACACCGACCAGCAATGGCTCAGCACTTGGCATGGAGAGATCTGACATGTCGTTCGACCGTCCCTTGCGGCGGCTGAGAGGTTTGTCTCTGATGCTTTGGAAGGGGCGAGATAAGTCAAGGTAAATATTCCCACATGAGTTGAACCGTTCTCGCTGTCCCTACATCCACAAGCTCCATTCCTCTCGTCAAAACTCCGGCCGCATCATCCCCACCTGCAAACCTCCGTTTGCGCCATCTCTTCTACCAGCGCAACCGCATCCATCAACTTCAGTTCACACGTTCCAATCATGACCGAAACCGGTCCACCACCAGCTGTCATCAGAGAGACACGACCGGCCGTTGTCGCCACACGATCCCACGGCCGCGGTGGCGCAGGCAACATCAACAGCAAGCCCGCCGAGAATGTGACAGCAACCGACCTCGCAACGCCCACCATCAAATCGCAAACCTTCACGACCGGCCGCGGCGGCGCGGGAAACATGACGAAGAAGAAGGATGACGATGCTGCGCGTGCAGCACAGGATGTCGCCACGCCGGCGCATCACAGCAAGGAGATGAAGGGCACTTTTCACTGGGGGCGCGGAGGTCAGGGAAACATGACGACGTTAAAGGGCGAGAACGGAACTGCGAATGGGAACGTAAATGCGAATGGCAATGGCGAGAAGACGGTTCGAAAGACTTCGGCGGGTGAGGCTGAGAGGAGGGGATCGATGAAGGCTGCATTGGGCAGGGGAAAAGAGATGTTGGGATTTGGCAAGAAGGAAAAGGCCATGGCTGTGGATGCGAAGAACGAGGACGCGATGGAGGACTGAGGGACGGAATGTGCGGAAGGACTTCTGAGCAGACGACATAATACCCATGCAGTGGTGGGGACGACAGATTCAGATGCTGGTGAGCGCTTGCGGACAAGGGCTGCAACAAATAGAGTGCAATGAGCAATCAAATATGGCTTTTCAATGACCATGGACTGCAATGAACGGCTATTTCTCGTTGTGATACGCTTTGCCAGCCTGTAGCGAGAAAGAAGTGGCAGCCATAAGGATATGCGCCTACGCCCAGCATCGGAATGGAATGCACAGCGTGCTGGTCAGCACTCAGAGTATTTGCTGATCAAGATGCATGGGATCTGGATGGCGGCGACAATTTCGGGGGGCGCTTGTGCCGCTGCTTTTGGGTCCTTGAAGCCTATGGCCTCTGTTTAATGACAATGCCCAACGCCGATCTCATTCCTGGGAGGTTCGCATAGTCAGAAATCAGATGCTGGAGAGTGGCGGAACGGCATCACATGCGACGTACTGATGGCACCGGCCATACCAATAATTCCGCTTGGTGCCGGCGTTGAGACAATTGCCGGTGCAACGATCCCCGTAGTTGGTACAGTAGTCGTAGATCTGTACACCTTTCGGACATTCGTAGGGGTGGATGAGATGTCCTCCTTGAGTTTCGTAGTAGCGGGCCTCAGGGACGGCGGCGGGCGCGGCCAGTATTGTAGCGGGCAGAAGAAAGGCGAGAGTGAGCAGCCTCATCTTGGAAATTGAAGAATGTACTAGAAGCGTTCGAGGTCGCGAGTCGCTGGAGATGGAGAAGATCGAAGAAAGCAACTCGCCTTCCAGCGCGAGATCTGTTGCAAGGCGCAGCAGCGCCTCGTGTTTGACGGCAAATCCACGGTACGGCGTGTTGGCACATCGGGTTGGACACCCCTATGTTGCCTCCAGGGGCCAAGTCCAGGATAATCCCAGTGGTCAATCAGGATTAGGCCAATTCGCTGCCCGGACTACCGTCCACTCCAACACGCTGTAGGGCGAGCAACGCCGAGAATGAACAAGAAATCCTGAAGAGCAGCGCGAACGAGTGGGTTACCACTTGGTGTAACCCTGACGGGCAGAACGGGACCGTGATTCTGAGTGAGAGGCTGTCTGACGTCTGGTACAGCAATCTAGATCTACAAGCTGTATTGACATGGCCATCCCGACAGCCAAAAATGAAAAGAAGCTCTACTCCGATTTCTTGCTCCTCCTAGCCTGCTCTTGGTAGCCCTCGGTCGTCTCCATGAAGAAAGCCCTCTCCATGCCTTTCAGCACCTCATCAATAAGGATGATCGGCGCGCTCCATGCCAGCACAATCTTCCACTCATCCCATCCAAGCGGCACGATACCGAAGATGCCCTGCAAGATTGGGGTGTATAGAAGAGCAAAGTGAAGAGCCATACTGAGAGTGATGGCATAAACCAGGATCATATTGCGCCAGAGTGGGAGGGTGAGCAGAGATTCCGAGGAAGACAATGCGTTCATAGCGTTGAGCATTTCAATCACGACCAGAATGGAGAGCGAGATGGTTGAAGCTGTGCGAGCAGAACTGTCCGAAAAAATGCTGCAGCCACCGGAGATGAGCGGGAATGATGTGGAGCAGCGGTGGAAGTGGCTCTGTTGAGGACGTTAGCAATTGAGTCTGTCGTTGGAATATTTTTGCACTTACCAGTTGGTAAAAGGTGATCTGAGGGCCGTGCTCGTAGAACATAAACCACCATGCGTACCCTCCAACAGTTGCCAGACCGACGTAAGTGCCGATGACCATGTAACGGAAGAACAGCCACCCGCTGATTAGTGGCTCATCACGGCGGCGGGGTGGGCGCTTCATGATGTCGTTATCCTTGGGGTTGAAAGACAAAGCCGTGGCGGGAAGACCATCGGTGACCAGGTTCACCCACAGAAGCTGGACCGGAATCAAAGCCTCAGGCATGCCGAGCGCCGCAGTGAGGAAGATGGAGACGACCTCTCCAATGTTCGAAGAGATGAGATAGCGGATGAATTGCTGGGTGTTGTTGTAGATGGAGCGACCTTCCTCGACGGCGACCTCAATGGTGGCGAAGTTGTCATCGGCAAGGACCATGTCGGCGGCGAGCTTCGCAACATCGGTACCGGTTCCCATGGCCACACCGATGTCACTCTTCTTCAGCGCCGGAGCGTCGTTGACGCCATCACCTGTCATGGCGACGACTTCACCAGCAGACTGTAGAAGGTCGACAAGTTTAGACTTGTGGGAAGGCTCGGTGCGAGAGAAGAGAGAAGCCCGTTTCGCAGCCTGGAGCTTCTCACTTTCGCTGAGGTTATCAAACTCCCGTCCGGTGTAGCTCTTGCCTGTGAGATCCTCGTTCTGACCAAAGACCCCAATCTGACGGCAGATGGTCTCGGCAGTGTTCTGGTTGTCGCCAGTAATGACAACAACGCGAATGCCGGCAGAACGACACTTCTTGATAGCACCGGCGACCTCAGGGCGAGGTGGATCCAGCATGCCAACCAGACCTAGGAGGGTCATGTTCTGTTCGAGCTTGACATAGTCTTTAGAAGTCTTGGCGTTCTGAACATCTCCAGTGACATTGCTGATGCTGGCGAGAGCAATGACACGAAGTCCTTTCTTCGCAAGGTCAGTGATCTCTTTTTGCACGGCCGACGCTAGTTTATCCGAGAGCTTAGCCTGCTTGCCATCGCTGCCGACCAGGCAGTGGCTGCATCGCTCGAGGATCGATTCTGGGGCACCTTTGACAAGTAGTCGTTGGGTGTTGCCGCCTTCCACAAGCACGGACATGCTCTTCCGATCGCGGGAGAATTCATAGGTCCTCAACTTGTTTGCCTTGCTGTGATAGTACCTGCTGGCCAGATCGCGTTTCTCCTGGGGACGGGCCTTGGCCTTTTGAGAATTGTAAGACTGGTCGGGCGTGCCGATCTTTTCCGCGAGGACCTTCAATGCACCCTCAGTCGGCTCACCGATGCTGGTAAAGAGATTTGTCTCGCTGTCGTAGGACAATTCGGCATCGCAGCAAATCGCAGCGGCTTCCGTCATTTGCGCAATTGTCTTCGAGGTCGCAGCGGCCCACTCAATGACTTTGCCGTTTCTGGACACTGCGCCATCCGGCGAGAAGCTGGTGCCTTCGACCTGCATCTCTTCCAGTCCTGACTGAGCTTCGTTGATGTATGCAATACTGTTCACACTCATCTGGTTGGTGGTGAGAGTACCAGTTTTGTCGGAGCAGATGACACTGCAGCTGCCGAGAGTCTCCACGGAGGGCAGACTGCGCACGATGGCGTTTTTCTTAGCCATGGTGCGAGTTCCCAGTGCGAGACAGGTCGTAATGACAACAGCAAGACCTTCTGGGATGGCAGCCACTCCGAGAGAGACCGCGATCTTGAGGTAGTAGATGGCGCCCTTGGTCCAAGAACCGCCAAAAGAAGGATCGTTGAAATGCTGAATATTGATCAACCAGACCAAGATGCAGATTCCAGAGATGACTTTAGCGAGGACATCGCCAAATTCGTTCAGCTTCTCCTTGAGTGGTGTTGGCTGCGAAATCTGCGAGGTGATGCTCTCATGGATGTCGCCAATAGCGGTGTTCGTTCCGGTCAATACGACAATCGCATGGGCATGACCAGTAACGACAGTCGTTCCGGAGAAGAGCATGTTGACCTGATCCTGCTTGACAGCCTGGGTGTCCTTCACAGCATGGGTCTCTTTTATCACACTTTCGCTTTCTCCCGTCAAAATACTTTGATCCACGCGAAAACTGTTGCTATTGATGCTCAACAGCCTGCAGTCGGCTGGGACCCGGTTTCCGACCGCCACATCGACCACATCGCCAGGTACCAAATCTTCCGCCTTGACCGACTTGATCTTTCCATCGCGAATGACCTTGGCTGTGTTGGCGCTGTACTCTTGCAAAGCCGCAATGGCCTTCTCCGCCGAGCTCTCTTGGCTCACACCCACGACGGCGTTGAGGATGAGGATCGTGAGGATGACTGCGGGATCTACGAATGCGGTCCAGCCTTCCTCGTCTTCGAAAAGCGCGAGGACGAATGAGATGGCGGCGGAACCGAGGAGGATCAGTACGAGTTGATCTTTGAATTGTTCCAGGACGAGCTCCCAAAGTGGCGTTGGAGGGTCTTCTGGGATGGCTGGGACGTGTTAATTGAATCAATCAAGAGGTTTGTGTGGTTTTTGGCGTACCATTCTTGCCGTGCTTTTGCCTTGATGCCTCGACGGCGCTCTCTGAGAGGCCGCTCTGCTCAGTGACCCGGAAGTGCTTGAGCACCTCGGCGGTAGGTCGCGAGTATGCGTCGTCCATGGTGTATTGTGGTATTGTAGAGGGATGGTTCGATCTCCAAGCCGTTTCGGTAACGTCTCCCTCTCCTTAGGTGGACCACTTTACTCTCTTCCTATCATGGTCCGCAGGTTCAATGTCGAAGAATCAACTCCACGGGGAAGATACGGCGATTTGTATGGCTTTGATGGAATGTTCGAGGTTGTGGGGCGTACAGACGCGGAAAGGTAAAGAGGACAGATTGACAGATTTCAGCACCTCCAATGAGCCCCCACAATCCATTCATATGACGTAGGATTACTAGTACCTGCATTATTGTCGGCCTACTACCTTACTTTCGCTGTCACTCATGCAACACAACCTCCAGCGCTGCTTTGCATCTTAACCGAGGACGAACGGCCAACGATTACTCCAGCCCAACATCCATCCTGACCTTCAGCAAATCGCCGTGCTCAATCTTCTTTCGCTTCTCCAGTAGCTGCTTCATGTCCCAATTGCAGTTGACATATCTTCCTCGTAGCCACTCCCGACGCAAGGCGGTCAACCACACCATCGTGTCGCTCGCCAACTCGGGCGTATCGTTCAGCATGTGGTGCATTTCTTTTGGCAACGCCGAGGAGGCGAGATCAGTCATCACACTACCTGGGTGTATGCCGAATGCAATGAGTCCCTTCTCGCCGTACTCCACACACAGGCTCTCTGCCAATCTGAGGACAGCGAGTTTGCCAGCCGGGTAGCCCGAACCGCCAGGCATTATAACGTGGGCTCCCAGCGAGCTAACATTCACAATCGTCTTGAGCCCGTTCTCCGAATTGAGCAACAACGGCAGGAGTGCCCGGGTGACGAGGTAGGTGCCTTTGACGTTCACCTCCCAACCGCGCCACCAGTCGTCGACGGAAGACTCTGCGATATTTTTGAAGGTCTCGCCGTAGGCAGCATTGTTGATGCAGATGTCGAGACGGCCGAAAGTGCTTTCGATCTGCTCGGCGGCGGCGGCGACGCTTTTGTCATTGGTCACGTCGAGTTTCAGGCTCAGAATCTGGGGCGGAGCTCGCCCTGCCTTGCTTGCAGCTGTGAGTAATGCTTCGTGGACGTCTTGGGTCGATCCGCGAGCTGCGACGGCGATTTTGGAGGCGCCGGCTTTTGCAAAGCTGATGGCTGTTGCGCGGCCGATGCCCTTTGAGGCGCCGGAGACGAACACCGCTTTGTCTTTGAGGTCGAACTGGGTGGGATTGATGAAGTCGTAAGTGTCGGCTCTCAGGGTCGGTGTGAAATCGGAGCCATTGCTCTGCAGCTTGGAGTAGGGGTTGGTTGACATGGTCGCGGCGATCTCCTTGTCTTGGATGGCGTGTGAAGGGACTCGAAAGGGAAGGGAGAGGGAGGTGAGCTTCAGAGATCATCGAGGATTACTTATAAGGAGGACGTGTGCAACGACGCCGACATCTGAGTCCCACGTCAGACGGAAATAGTTAAACTGACGGCGATTTCGTGGACAGTATGTCCGGAGCCCGGACACGGAGATGGAGATAGCATGTGCGTGCGCGATATGTCCAGTGCCTGACAGCAGACGGTAAGGGATTCTCCCATCATTCGGCCTTTGCACCCACGTTTGGATTCCATCCGATGGGCTGCATGCTACCTTCGATTGGTCATAAGTTCCTCAATGAAGGTGCTTAATATAGGAAGTAAGCGATGGTCTTGACGTGGTGGAAGATGTCGGTGAATACGGTAAGCTTCTTTTACCTGAGCCTGATGATGTTCTCAGAGAATTACCTGAGCCTGATAGGTGATGTCTCCGAGTATTATGTACCTAAGGCACCTTTCGATGCAGACTGAAAGTCGAAACTCTCCCCCCGCGATTTCTCCAGACGCCTCGCCTCGGTTCGGCTTCGGCAAAGGACATCGCCGAACGAGCTCTCCACTGCACTTTTGTAAGAGGTACCTTATGAGCTTCGAGTCGACCGAACAGTGTCGACTGCAGATCAAGAAGGAAGAAGGAGAGTACTCTATTTCATAGCACCGCATACCCTCCGCCTTCGTCTTCATCCTCCTTTCTATCCTCCTCTCAGCTCTCCCACCCCATCCTACTCTTCCTCCCACAGCATCACCATCCACCATGCCTCGCCCATATCTCAAGACGCCGCTATGCGAGCTGCTCGGAATCGAGTACCCCGTCATTCTCGCCGGCATGGCACGCACATCCTCCGGCCCTCTTGCGGCAGCCGTGTCCAACGCCGGCGGCCTCGGTGTGATCGGTGGACTCGGCTATACGCCCGACCAGCTCCGGACGATCATACACGAAATCAAAGAGAACCTGAAAGACAAGTCGCTCCCCTTCGGCGTCGATCTCGCTCTCCCTCAAGTCGGAGGCTCCGCGCGCAAGACCAACCATGACTACACCCACGGCCACCTCGACGAGCTCATCACCGTTACGATTGAAGAGAAGGCTAGTCTATTCGTGTCCGCCGTCGGTGTGCCGCCTCCACACGTCATCAAGAGACTGCACGAGGCGGGCATCCTCATCATGAACATGGTCGGACACCCCAAGCACGCGCACAAGGCTCTCAAGGCTGGTGTGGACATTGTCTGTGCGCAGGGCGGTGAGGGCGGTGGACACACCGGCGACATTGCCACAAGCATTCTCATCCCCTCTGTCGTGGAGGTCGCAAGGCAGTACACCAGTCCCATGACGGGTAAGCCAGCAATGGTCGTCGCTGCAGGTGGAATCTACAATGGCAAGTCCCTCGCGGCATCGCTCTCGTACGGAGCTCAGGGAGCTTGGGTGGGAACGCGCTTCGTCGCATCCGAGGAGGCTGGCTGCAGCAAGCTACACAAGGAGGCCGTTGTGACTGCTCAATTCGAGGACACGCTTCGCACGCTGGTCGTGTCAGGACGTCCTCTCCGTGTGCGCATGAACGACTACATCAAGGGCTGGGAGGTAGATCGACCAGAGGAGGTCAAGAAGTTGTGCGAGAGTGGCGTTGTACCGTTACAGCAGGACATGGACAACGAGGTGGATGTTGACATTCCTTTCTTAATGGGACAGGTCGCCGGTGCGATCAAGGCGATCCAGCCGGCGGGACAGATCTTGGAGGAAATGGTGACGGAGTGTGTTGATATATTGAAGGAACAGCAGAGCTTCTTGAGCCCGACGGTCAGCAGCAAGCTTTGAGTGTAATATGAGCAATGTCAGTCCAGATTAGCGTGTCAACGAGTTCCTCCTTCAGTCGCTTCTACATCGCGGTTCAGCGACGTTTGTCTATACTCTTGCATATATGGCATCAAACTCCTCCTCGGCGACCTTGACCACATCTGTCCCGTAGATGATTTTCTGCACGTCTGCATCCGCCCACCTATCCGGGACCGGTCCATTGCCATCCCTGGAAGCCGCAAATTGCTTGTCCCTTTGCTCCTTTGCCGCTCCGTCTCCCAGATGCAAAGCCTTTCCACTCGCAGCCGCCAAGTTCACCAGCGTGTATGCTCGCTCTCTACGAATCTTCTCGTACACCTTCAATGCCTTGTGGATAGCCTCGGGGCTGGTCTCTGGCAGTTGACAAAGAACAGCAGCCAGCACTGCTCCATCCTCGATTGCTTGGGCTGCTCCCTGCGCTAGATGAGGCAGAGTCGGATGACATGCGTCTCCCACCAGCGCTGTCTGCTCGTGCACCCATGTCGGCAAGGGTTCATGGACTCGCAGTTTCCACTCACAGACCTCGCCATCCGGAACTAGATCTAGCATCCGTCGAACTTTTGGACAAAAGTCGTCGAAGACTTTGATCATCTCCGGCTTGCTACCTTTGGTCGTGTACGTCGCTGATGGGCCGACGGCGAAGTTGGTATCCGGTTGCACTGTGCTGACATTGTAGATCTGCTTGCCGGAGATGGGATAGGCAATGATATGGCGTTTCTCTCCGATCCAACGTGTAACGGCCTCCGTGTCGAGGAGCTCGAGGAGTTCGGGATCGTGTTGCACTTGCTCCCGCGTGAGCAGGATGCGATATGCGGCTTGGCCAGTGTCGATGATTTTGGCGTCGATGTCGAGTAGTCGTAACAATTGGTCCCGGACCACAGATTTGATGCCGTCAGCGGCTAGTAGAACGTCACATTTGACTTCGTAAGGCGCGCCGTTTCGAGGGACTGCGGTGAAGGCTGGACTCGGACCGTACGAGACAACATTGCCGATGGAAGTGGAGAAGTGAAAGGTGATGCTCTTCTCCCTTTTGCAGCCTTCGTACATGGATCCAGCGAGCGATGCACGATGTCCTACCATGTGTGGATAGTCGTATGTTGCTCGAATGTAGTTGAGGTCTACTTTGCCCAGCTCGTCGTCGGTCGATCCTTCTGGCGGGTTGTCAGCGGTAATTTGAGCGAAAGCCAAAGATCGAGACGCTTACGTCGAATGGTTGTGCCTTTCAGATCAACGGCATCCTTCTCAATGTCTGCCCAGACACCCAATGTATCGAGAATCCTTGCCATGTTCGGTGCTAATTGAATGCCTGCTCCAACGAAACCTAGATTCGATGCTGATTCATAGACGTGAATCTCTCTGAATCCACGACTTGCCATGGCGAGAGCCGTTGCGAGGCCTCCCATGCCAGCACCTGCAATGCACACACGCAAATCCAGGACATCTTTGACCTCTTTGACCGCCATCTTGAAGGTGAGATGGGGTACTTTCAGAGAGCTCGGGATGTCAAGAGAATTGTAAAGTGATTCTTCGCTGTTGATCAGAGACAGCGAGCATTCGCCCTGGGAGGGATGAGATGCAGTGTGGAGTAGGTAATTGGCAATGAGTCCATCCGGATGAGGTCGAATTCGTACACGGCAGTGAAAGTCGGCTCCTGGTCTTCAGTCCTGAGCTCTCCAAAGGGCAAGTCGTTACCAATGTCCGTCCTCAGAGCGAGACCATCGAAGGTCAAAGGACGAAGGACGCGGCGACATGGAGTCTACCCGACATCGCTCGGCCGACGAAGACATCAATCTCGGCATTTGATGTCGTGGTCGTGGTCATGGTCGTGGAGAACAAGTCGTAGTGGGGATGGCGTCCTGTACGGCAGTTTAGGTCACTACCTCAATTCTCATTTTCTCAAAACCT